>PVIA01004672.1:0-132068 GCA_004024845.1 Tonatia bakeri
CCCCGCCCATATGCATCATTATTATCATCATATCATCAACAATGATAAAAGCTAGTCTTTTTACACTTGATAGTTCACAAAGCACTTTCACACTAAGTCATCACAAGCCTGTGAGGTTGGACCAATTGTCAAGTTTAGCAGATGAAGAAATAAAGACCTCACTGTTGCCTGGATGTGAAAGACAAAGTTGTAAGAACTTTTTTGCTGTGGCTGTGCAAAACCCACCCACTGGTGCAAGTCTGCTTTACTCATCAGGGAAACCCTTATCTCTGCTCCCAGTTGTGGAAAAACAAACCCTGACCAGAAAAGGAAAGGGTGCAACTGTGGGCAAATGAACTGCCACTTTTGGAGACTGCACTCAACTAGAAAAAGTCAAAAAACAAACCCCAGAGTTTGAGCAGAGAAGAGTTATGGGGAAAACGTTCCACTGGGGAAGGCATCTGTGATATTGTGATTTATGACTAGACATATATATTTGGTCTTACCCCATTCCTGGCAACAGACCTAAAACCCTTGGAATTTCCTGTGAAAAGTGATTGGGGGAGTGTCTTTTTTATGTTAATGAAGTGGCTTTTGGAAACTGCTTAGGTAACCAAAGAAGCGAACAGCTTGCCAAGGGAAATGGCCTCCTGTTTGGAGAGTTGGAACTTTTAGTCCCACCCACTCCATGGTGAGCAGAGGAGCTGGAGTTTGAATCAATTGCCAATGGCCAATGATTCAATCAATCACGGCTATGTAATGAGGCCTCCATAAAACCCAAAAAAGGATGGTGTTCAGAGAGCCTCCAGGTTGATGAACAGGTAGTGGAGGTACTGGGAGGATGATGCCTGAAGAGGGCATGGAAACTCCGAGCTCCTTCTCACATTACTTGCCCTATACCTCTCTTTCATCTGGCTATTCCTGAGTTAGATCCTTTTGTAATACACCAGTAATCTAGTAAGGAAAATACTTTTCTGAGTCTGTGAGCTGCTCTAGAAAATTAATTGACCTCAAGGCCAAGGTTGTGAGAACCTCCCATATATAGTCACTTGGTTGGAAGTACAGGTGACAATCTGGACTTGTGATTGACATCTGAAGGGGGGTGTCAGCCTTGTAGGATTGAGTCCTTAACCTGTAGGATCAGAAGCTCTCTCCAGGCAGATAGGGTCAGAAGTGAGTTGAACTGCAGGACACCCTGCTGGTGTCAAAGAGTTTCTTAGTGTTGTGGGAACCACTCCCCACCAAACACATCCACTGGAGTTGGGTTAGAACCAGTAGGGTTCCGTGTTTGGGAGTCTCTTCCAGCGCCCAGGGCATGCTCTTCTCCTTTAGCATTCCAAGCAGGGCAAAAGGCCCTTTTAACTTGTTTTTCCCCAGCAAAGCCGAGACTGATGCTTTCACAGAGAACATGGTGCCTCTCGGGTTCCTGGCCCTGGCCAGATGGAGCCCTGCTTGTCATCTGTTTCTTTACAGAGCACATTTCGAAATGGTGTCCTATTGGCATAACCTGCGTTTCCTGTCTACGCACTCCAGGCAAGTGAGGCTGGGAAGGCTAACTTCTTTTCCTTCTGCCTTTGCACGATGGGACTAAAAAGATTTTGAGCAGCTGTAAATGATGTGTCCACACACATACAACAACCAGTGTGCGCCTTCTGTCAGTGGAGTCCTTCTCCCTTCGCTTTCTGAGTCTCGTTAATGTGCTCTCTCAGCCTCTGTCCTCCCAGTGGGGAAGGCCACTGCTTCAGATTGATTCCCTAGCTGCGGAGGCCACCGGTCAAAGTACAGGCTCTCAGGTCACTGGACCGGGGACTGAGTTCTGGCTCTACAAGTTACTAGCTGTTTGACATTCAGCAAGTTACTCAGCCTCTCCGAGCTACAGTTAGTTATAATACCTACTGGAGTGGGTTGCTGTGGGATGAAATGAAATGATGCATAAAAAGACACAGCACATTTCTAGGCACGTATCACATGCTTAATCAGTGACAGGCATTAATACAATAATCACAGTCGAATTTCCAATAGGAGGAACTGACTTTATTTGTAGAGCAGAGAAAAATGATTTATGCCGCTCAGTGAAATAGCTAGCTTTCCCTCCTCCTGGGAAATTCCCACGCCCCCCCTTTCTCCCAGAGCGCCATTAATGACTCACACCCTCAGGTATTCTCTCTCCCAGACAATATTCTGAGGCAACGGTTGAGGAAGTCAGTAGTGTCCTTGCCTGTGGTCTTGAGGGGAGAGGGCTTTCATCTGGGGTCTCTAGCTTTTCCACTGAAAGGCACTTGGGGTCTTCTGCCTGGCACAAAGGTGCTCAGTAAGCTTGAGCAGATTACACTGTCAACCTAAGCATGGGCTTTGGACCTGAGTCAGCTGCTTTTGGTGCCCCAGGCCACATATTCTCCGGCTGATTTTGATTTGAACTGAGCTGTGGTGGATGGTCCCATGACCCTGTCAGTGCCCCACGAAGAGGCCTGGTCTCAGTTTTTCTCCCTCAGTTGACAGAAGTGTGGCAAGAAGAAAGGAAAGTTAATGCTTTGAGTGCAACCCTCACCCCGTGGAGGTCATGGGTCCATGCCCAGCCTCCTAGTCTTCAGGGGGTCAGTCCTAAGGCGAATTCCACAGGTCTTCAGAGACGCTTTGGGCTGAGCTCCACATCAGTTGCACGTTTTTATTGGCATTTTCTCCTTCCCCGACTTACATTTTCTCCTCCCTCCCTCTCGATCCCTGGGACCACCCTCCAGGAAGTCTCAAATCCTGGTCTCAGGCACTGTGTTCAGGGCAACACAATCCAAGTCCTCTGCTCTGCTTCCTCTTCATTGTTTCTCCTCTGAATGTCTTTGTGACTAGGACCCCTCCCTATCTGGAAGGAAAGAGGAAAGGAGGGGAAAGGAAGAGAACAAAAAAAGAACTTAGCTCCCTTGGAGATGGGGCATTATGTGTTCTGGCATCTAGAATGGGCTAGGGACTCACTAACCTGTTATCTCACTAAAATTTTAACAACAAACTGGTGAGGAAGATTATTATTAGTCCCATTTTATGGACAAAGAAACTGAGGAGGCCGTGAGAAGTTAAGTAACCAGCCCAAGGTCATAAACAACTTTGTGGCAGAACAGGGTTTTAAACCAGATCTATGCTCTTTCAGCTACTTCCCTTTATGGGTGAGGTTCTTTGAAAAAATCAAGAAGCAGGACTTTTTCTTTTTTTACACCATACTTCAATTTATTGGCATTGCCAATCTATAAACAAGATAGTGAGATCATTTTCAATCCGCCATAACATGTGTCCATACATCTTCACCTTGAAAATGTAGCACTTCAAGCTTTAGTCAGGGTAGATTATTCCTCTTTCACTTTCACAGTTGTCATGCTGCTGCCAGAGGTCTTCTTGATGCGTGCTTTGAATTCTGTTTTCAGAGCATCTCTCTGCTTCGGCACAGTTCTGGGAGTACGGGTTGTAGCAGAGTCCAGCCTGTCTCCAGAACACCACCAAGATGTTGGACGGAATCGTGAGAACACATAAAAGTCAGCTCAGTGTGTGACTTGGGAAGCAGGATTTTTGAATCAAGTAAGACTATTAGTATTTTTTAATTAAATATTTTAACAGCTTTATTGAAATAGAGTTGACTTTCAATAAACTGTACATTTTTAAGGTATATAATGTGATGAGTTTTGATATGTGTGTATGTCTGTGAAACCATCACAATTAAGATAGTGAACACATTTATCACACCTAAAAGTTTTTGTGCCCTTTCCCAATTCTTCCCTTCTGTCCTGTGCCATTCCCCCTTTCTTGGCAACCGCTAATCTTCTTTGTGTAACTTCAGACTGGTTTACATTTTCTATTTTATGTAAATGGAATCACATAGTATGTGTTCTTTTTTGTCTGACCTCTTTCACTTAATTTAATTTTGAGATTCACTTACATTGTTGTGTGTATCAATATTTCATTTCTTTTTATTGCCGAGTAGTATTTCATTGTACCACAATTTCTTCATCCATTCATTTGTTAATGGACAATAATTTTTGGCTATTACAAATAAAGTCCTGATGAATATTCAGGTACAAGTCTTTATATGAGCATATGCTTTCAGTTCTCTTGGGTAAATATCTAGGAGTGGCATGGCTCAATCACACGGTAGGTACATATCTAACTTTTGAAGGAACTGTTAAATGGTTTTCCAGAGTGGTTTACCATCTTACATTCCCACTAGCAACGTGAGAGTTCAAGTTCTTCTACATCCTTCCCAGCCCTTGGTGTGCTCAATGCTAGATGTTCTGATAAGCTTCACATTGTGATTTTAATTTTCATTTCCACAATGACTAATGATACTGAGCCTTTTTTCATGTGTCTACTCGCCATCCACATCTTCTTAGATAAGTGTCTGTTCAAACTTTTCGTTCATATTTTATTGAGTCATTTGTTTTCTTATTATTAAGTTTTAAAATTTCTTATATATTCTGTTTTTCTCTTTAGTGGATTGTGCTTTAGTTGTCATCCATAAAAATTTTTGCTAATCCAAGGTCATAATGATTTTCTCTTGTTTTCTTTAAAAGTGTTAGATAAACAGTTTTACATTTATAGACGGTTTTATATTTATAGGTATTAGTTTTATTTTAAAACAAAGCTATTTGTTTTAAAGGTTCAGAGATCCCTGTTTATGGTGTGTGTGTGTGTGTGTGTGTGTGTGTGTGTGCATATTTTCTTTGATCTTTTCTCTTTGCTTTTAAGGAAATTCATTTCAAGAGTGTTAGATTGACTCACCTTTGATAGGGAAACTCCAGTCAGAGAATCTGTGTAGCTTAGACCAGCTTTTGGGTGGAAGAGGGTGCCTTCCACCCCTGCAGCTTTGGGGTGGATGTAGAGAAGTAGCTCAAATGAGCATCAAGAATGTTTAAGTGACCACTATTCTCACCTGAAGATGGGTCTTCTCGAGTTCTCTTCTGCCAAAAGTTTAAAGGTTTTGCTTTGTTTGAACATTAGAAGCTGTGGGAAGGTTCTGATCTGTGTTGCAACATGTTTAGGAAGATTGAGTCAGTGGCTGATTAGAGCGTGAATTTAGTTGGGGATGTCTGGAGGCAGAGAAAACAGAAGACCACAGAGGAATTTAAGAAAGACATGATGGCCATGACCAGTGTGGCTCAGTTGGTTGGGTGTCACCCTGCAAAGTGAAAGGTCGCCAGTTTAATCCTTGGCCTGGGTTGCGATCTCAGTCCTGGTTGGTGTGCTGTGTGAGAGGCGACCGATTGATCACATCGATGTTTCTCTCCTTTACTTTCTCCCTCCCTTCCCCTCTCTCTAAAAACAAACAAATAAAATCTTCAAAAAGGAAAGATGATGGGGGGAGACTTCCGGTCAAGATGGTGGCATAGGTAAACATGGCTTGCCTCCTTGCACAACCACATCAAATTGCATCTAAACTATAAGACAACCGTCACTCAGAACCATCATAAGTTGAATTCAATGGAAGTTTGACAACTACCATATCCATCCAGACTGGTAGGAAAGGTGGAGACATGGAATGGGCTAGCCCTACATCCACACATGGTGGATAAAATTTGGGAGGGCTGTCTTGAAAGTGAGGAGTCCCAGCCCCACACCAGGGCCCCTGGCCCATGTTTCCAGTGCCAGGAAGATAAGTCCCCAAAACTTCTGGCTGCAAAATCCAGGGGATTGAGTGAGTGGAAGAAACTTCTAGATTCCCAAGCTGTTCCTCTTAAAGAATCCACATATGGAATTACTCAGATTCACTCCTTCTGAGCTCCAGCACTGGGGTAGCAGTTTGTAAGGTACCAGCCAATACAAGGAGGAACTGAGGTGTCTGGCATGAAAGTGAGAGCTGGGGCACAGCGTTCACCTAGATAGAAAGGCGGGCAGAGGCCATTGTCCCTTTTCTGGACCTTCCTCCACCCCGAGCCACAGAGCTGGCAGGCAGGTACCATATCTGAACCTCCATCAACCTCACTAATACTGTTTGCCCTGCCTTGTTAACTGTGACTTTTCCATATGAATGGTTGGTCTTGGCTCATGCTTCACAACTTCCTAAATCCTCTCAAACAAGCATCAGCTGGCCTCAGTGAGCCCCAAGCCCCTGTACCTCTTGCTAAGTGGCCATAGGCCCGGCACTAGCAGCAGCCAGCCTAGATTCACAGCTTGGCTTTGCCTGGGAATCTCCAAGCCCGGCACAAGTAGCAACCTTAGATTCCTCTATAGCTCAGGCAGGTTGATCCTGGGCAAAAGACAGGTGGGGCCTGACCTTGGCCTGTACCACCCGGGAAACCCCAGAGCCTGTGCGCCCAGTGGACTGCTACAGACCATGTTGGAGGGCCACTACCCTGCACCTGTACAGCTGATCCTCCACAGAGGGTGGAGGTTGGTGGTCAGTGGTCACAGCCCGTCCTTGCAGCTGACTGGCTTGGGTAAATCCCTTCCATTCACCTGCCAACAGTAATCAAAGATCAACTACAAGAGGGTGTACTCAATGCACATAAAGTGCACACTTGGAATGCCCAACTTGGGTGATAGCAGAGGCCATACCACTGGACCCTACAGGACACCTACTACATTAGGCCACACTACCAAGACAGGGAGTCACAGCATCTCTACATAATACATAGAAATAAACACAGGGAGGCTGACAAAATGAGGAGACAAAGAAACATGGCCCAAATGAAAGAACAGATCAAAACTCCAGGAAAACAACTAAATGAAAAAGAGATAAGCAATCTATCAGATGCAGAGTTCAAAACACTGGTTATAAGGATGCCCAAGGAACTTAGTGAGGACCTCAACAGCACAAAAAAGATCCAGTCAGAAATGAAGGATATACTAATTAAAATAAAGAAAAATTTATAGTGGAAGCAACAGTAGAGTGGATGAAGCCAAGAATCAAATTGATGATTTACAATATAAGGAAGCAAAAAACAACCAATCAGAACAATGAGAAAAAAAAGAATCTATAAAACTGAGAATAGTGTAAGCAGCCTCTGGGACAATTTCAAGCATTCCAATATTCACATTATAGGGGTGCCAGAAGGAGAAGAGAAAGAGCAAGAAGTTAAAAATCTACTGGAAAAAATAAAGGAGAAAACTTCCCTAATTTGGTAAAGGAAATAGACATGATAGTCCAGGAAGCACAGAGAGTCCCAAACAAGATGAATACAAAGAGGCCCTCTTCAAGACATGTCATAATTAAAATGCCAAAGGTTAAAGACGAAGAGAGAATCTTAAAAGCAGCAAGAAAGAAGTAGTTAGTTACCTACAGGGGAGTTCCCATGAGACTATCAGCTGATTTCTCAACAGAAAATTTGCAGACTATAAGGGATTGGCAAGAAATATTCAAAGTCATGAAAAGCAGGGACCTACAACCAAGATTGCTCTACTTAGCAAAGCTATCATTTAGAATCGAAGGGCAGATAAAGAGTTTCTCAGATAAGAAAAAACTAAGGGAGTTTATCATTGCCATACCATTATTACATGAAATATTAAAGGGACTTATTTAAGAAAAAGAAGATCAAAACTATGAACAATAAAATGGCAATAAATACATATCTATCAGCAAGCAATAGAATCTAAAACACAAACTAATCAGACAAAAGGAACAGAGACAGAAGCATAGATACGGAGAGTGTTTTGATGGTTCTTGGGTAGGAGTGTGGGGGAATGGGTAAAAAGGTGAGGAGATTAAGAAGTATAAATTGGTAGGTACAAAATAGACAGGGGGATGTTAAAAGCAGTACAGGAAATGGAGTAGCCAAAAAACTTACACACATGACCCACAGACATGGACAATTTATGGGATTGTCTGAGGGAGTGGGGGGTGCTGGGTGGAGGGAGCAACGAGGGGAAAATTGGACAACTGTAATAACATAATCAATAAAATATAAATGAAAAAAGGAAAAAGAAAGAGATAATGAAGACCTGAACTGAGTTAATGCTCTTGGGGATGGAGAGGAGGGAACAGAAACTGGAGCTATTTCTGAGGCATTAATAGAAGGATCTAGGGGATGAGAAAGAAGGAATATTTGAAGTTGCTATTCTGGGACATTGAGAGAATGATAATACCATGAATGGAGGTGTGGAACATAGAAGGGACACATATATTGTGTGGGAATAGATTGTGTTTGGATGTGGGCACATTTGTGTGAGAACCAGGTGCTGAAGCCTTGGGGGACCCCCAGAAGGCAGGAGGAAGTAGGAGACTAGAACAGAGAGAGTGGCGAGCGCTGTGCCGAAATGAATGACACCAACCAGGAGAGTCTATGGAGGGAGACGAGAAGAAGGTAGAAGACAGAGAACCCCTCATCATCAAGATCAGGCCAACAGAAGAAAACCAGTGAAAGACACGGGTCAGAGAGGCAGGGGCAGAATCAGGAGAGAATCACAGAACCAGCTGCTACTAAGAAGGCATTAAGTTTGAGTTTCCCCAAAAGAAGAGCCTGAGTGTGGATTTAGGTGCAGGTTGTTTTTTTTGTTTTTTTGGGGAGGGATCCCAGGAAGCAGGAGTGAGGAAACACAGAGTGAGACAGGGAAGGAGGAAAAGCCAACAAAACCATGTTTTATTGTGCTTGCGGTTGTAGGCAATGCAGGCTGTATTCCAGCAGAACTCTCAGAATTGTCCTCATGAAAGATGCGAGTCTGAAATATTCATCCACCAGTGAATGCACTCATTGGTTGAGGATTGCCCCTGGGCACTAACTCCCTGCACTTCCTGGCCATGTTTGCACCAGAGTGCACTAGGAGGGGGGTGATGAGGAAGTCCCATTTTGTGGGAGAAGGACTTTATGATGGTTAATTTTATTTGTCAAGTTGGTGGGTTATTTTGTATGAGATTAATATTTAAATTGGTGAACATTGAGGAAAGCTGTCTCCACAATGAGGGTGGGTCTTCTTTAGTCAGTTGAAGGAATCGCCCAGCAGTCTGCCTTCAAACTTCATCTGTACCATCAGTTCTCTTGGGTCTCCAGCCTGGAACCACACCATTGATTCGCCTTGGTCTTGAGCCTGCAGGCCCACAATGCAGACTGTGGACTTGGCAGCCTGTGTGATCCAATTCCTTATCGTAAATCTCTTTCCATATATACACACACACGTATACATCCTATTGGTTCTGTTTCTCTGGAGAATCCCGAGGAATACCGACCTGAAGCAGATTGTGAAGGTCAAGGTGCAGACCTGAAGCAGAATGCTGGCAGTACAAGGTGAGTCATACTGAACAGTCCACTACAGCTGGGGCTGAACTCAGAGATGTGACATGCAGACCGTAGTTATCTTCTACAAATAGTTAACAGGGTAAGGAATCACACAGCCTGTGGGGTTTTGCAGTAAGGAGGACTTTGGTGACAGTTGAGAGAGGGATTTTATGTTTCATTTTGAGTGAGTTAAAGAGTGTGTATAATCTGTGAAAACAGAAACCGAGAGCAGAAATTACCATTGAGAAGTTAGGTAGTGAAGGAAGGGAAACGAACGGATGTTAGATTAAGCAAGATGAAGAATCAAGGGGTTCTTTTTTTCTCTTTTCCCTTCCCTTCCCCTTCCCTACCTTCCCTTCCCTTCCCTTCTCTTCCCTTCCTTTCTTCTCCCCCCTCCTTCCCCTCCCTCCCCTCCCCTCCTCTCCCACTCCACCCCTTCCCTCGCCTCTCCTCCCCTTCCTTTCCCTTCACCTCCTTTCCCTCCTCTCCCCTTCCCTTCCCTCCTTCCCCTTCCCTTCCCTTCCTTTCCCTTCACCTCCCTTCCCTCCTCTCCCCTCTCCACCCCTCCCCTCCCCTCCGTCTCCACCCCTCTCCTCCCTTCTTCTCCCTTCCTTTCCCTTCCCCTCTCTTCCTTTCCCTTCTCTCCTCCCCTCTCTTCTCCTGCTCTCCCCTCCCCTCCCCTCCCCTCCCTTTCCTTCCCTTCCCTTCCCTTTCCAAGTTTGGATAACTTGAGGCTATGGAGACAAGGGGGTGACTGTATTGAGGGAAAGGGGACAGGTCTAAGAGAGGAAGTGAGGGTTAAGAGAGTAGTGGGTAAGAATGGAGTCAGGTCCACAGGTAGAAGGATTAGCCTTGCTCAGAGTTAAAAAAGTCTTCTTATGAAAAGAAAACAAAAAATAGAGCCCTAGCCTGGTGGTTCAGTTGGTTGGAGCATCAGCCTAAACACCAAAATGCTGTGGGTTCAATTCCCAATCGGGGCACATACCCACCTTGCAGGTTTGGTCCATGATTGGGGTGCATTTGGGAGGCAACTGACCAATGTTTCTCTCTCACATCCATGTTTCTCTCTCCATTGATGTTTTTCTCTCCCTCTCCCTCTCTCTCTCTCTCTTAAAAAAATCAATAAACACATCCTCATTTGAGGATTTGAAAACAAAAAGAAATAGGAAATAGGTGAAGATATTGGATTATGCTGAAGAGACAGGAAGGAAAGTAGTTTTTATCTGCTCAGACAAATAGGAAGGAGAGAGGTAATGTGAGATTTAGTTGCAAGAATGCAAGTTTACAGTCTGTGTATAGACCTGGGATTTCAGCTTCACCATTTCAGTTGTTTGTTTTGGGGAAGATTCTTTCATCTCTGTGTCAATTTCCATATATATAAAATGGGGGAACTAATACCTACTTAACAAGGTCAGTGGGTGGATAGAATTATACAATATATGTTTTACATTGCCTGGCACATAATAGACACTTAAAAACAATCATTGTTTAGTAAAGCAATTTTCTGTGTGGGAAAAATTAAGTAGGACTTGGGCATGGATCAATTCCTATGAAAAGTGGGAAACAGAGGCAACTATATTATTTACAGGATTTTTCAGTTTTAGATTTTACATTTAATTCTTTTTATAGATTTCATTTCTCTGCTGAAATTCTCCATCTTACCATCTATTTTCTCAAAATTATTAATTGCAGTTATTTCAAAGTCCATGTCTTATAAGTCCAATATCTGGATTGGCTGTGGACCTGTTACTCTTGAGTATTTTTTTTTCTCTTGGTTTTCAGCTTGGTAATTTTTGATTGAATGACAGCTATTTTGCAAGAAAAATTGTAGAGATAGTTTGTGTCTCTGGAAAACACCAGGTTTCTTTAGAGGTCATTTGCTTTTATTCTTGTCAGGCAATTAGAATAGGGGGAAAATCACTTTAATCCAGTGTGGGGTTGCCCTGAAGCTGAGTTTCAGTCTTAGTGTAGGCTGACCTATTTCCAGATTGCCCTTTGTGCCAATTATCAATTAACCCTCAGCTCCAGACCCACCCTTCATTTCCTGCTTTACAATAGCGGAGCTGGACTCTGTAAATACTTTTCTCCGGCCAGCTGGCACAATGTTGAGCATTGTCAGTAGAGGGTGCTGGAGAAACATCGGAGGAGGATGAGGCCTCTCCCTCGTTGAGCCTCCCTTTGGCCGGGTTCCAGGGGCACGTACCTTTGCCTTCAGGGCCCGGAAGTTAGCAGCACACAGCAGCCAGTGGTTTCACCTGTCACCTTGGGCAGACTCTCAGTGAATTGCGAATGATGAGGCACCTCCCATGAATGACTTCCCCGGGCACCTCCTTGGGCGACTTTGCAGGGAATTCTGAGGTGTAGCGTCTCAGCAACTCTCCACCAGCGAGTGAGCCACAACTAGGTTCTCTTAAACTAGGTCTGCATCTCAGCCCTGGGAGGGAGTTTGGGGCAGGCTGGGTGGTCTTTCTTGGATATTCTATTTCAGCTCTAAGACAGGTGACTCTTTCTCATATCTACTATTCCTGTATTCTTTGGAATTATCCTTTCTTCTTACTAGCCAATTTCTCAGTAGTTCAATATCCTGTTATAGTTAATGCTTTTTTTATATTAAACTTTTCTGGTTCAAATCCCTGTGTGGTAACCGTGTCTTGGTTAAACTCTGACTGATACAGCAGTCATCCTAGGATAGAATTCTTCAAGGACTCTGGGGTACTAATCAGAGCCCTCCTTCCTGCAAGACTTTAACTCCAATTTTTGTTTTCTCAGTACCACAAAACTGCTGAAAGTTCTTCGCAGACTCTTTCCTAATAATTGGGGACCATTATTCTGCCTACCACACCTTGTTTCTCCAAACCATGGGTTCTGGTATTAGATAAACAATACTATTTAGTAGTCACTAGGTCAAAGTATAAAGAGCACTTAACCTCAATATGTATCTCCCTGATAGTGAATTGAGTGGTCATTCAATAAGCCGTCCCACTAATCTATAGTTAGGACTGTATGCTACAAAACCCTAGAGAATATGTGGGGCATGTGGAATCGGATATGGAGTAAGGACCATGCAAAAGAAAATCAGACTCCTTCCATATTCTAGCAAGGCAAACCAGATGAGGTCGTGAGGGACCAGGTAGCTTCCAATGCCATTGGGTGGTTAAAGATGGGAGAAACAAAGAACTTAGAACACAGAACATCCACCTCAAAACCCAGAAGAAACTGCAGCATGCCTCAGACATCTTTCTCCCTGTAGATGTCAGATGTAAACTAAATGCCGTAACTGATCTTGCACATTGTTGAACTGCAGATAAGTTTACAACTTCACCAGGATTCTGCAGCAAAAGTAAGAATAATGATCTGGAAAAATATCAGGGGCTTGATAATCCAAATATGGATGTAAGAAAATAACTAGAAGTTTTGGGGAAATGCAATCCCATAGTCCCCTTTGAAGCATTTCACTGTGTCTTCCTTCCAGAGGGGAGAGTGAGACTCTGCTATGCTCCACCCCTTCTACCTCACTTTACACTCATCCTTTAACCAGGATGCAGACCAGAGGGTGAGAAGCAATAACACATTAAAGTAAATAGGATGATACCCAGAAGGATCTTTAGGAATTTTCTAAGCCAAAATATAGGGAATTCTATGTGATTGTGAAATTAAATGTTTGTAATCATGAATTTGATTGGATCACAAATTCATCCAAAAGGACAACATAGTACCTTGGACCAAATTAATTGCAATAAGGGTCTGCAGCATCTATTGCAAATGCTTAGCTCACGAAAAAGCTCAGTGCCTGCCATCTCTCTGATTTTGTCCTTTGCCTGATGATTCAGGAGAAGCACAGTGGTTGAGAGCTGAGGGAAAAGTGTCCCTGGTTACAGTGAGGATTCCAACAGTTGCTGTAGACAACATCCTGGGCAGCATCCTTAAAATAGGATAGCCATGAATCTCATACAGCTATTTCTTTTTAACTATGAAAAGAACTTGATTTGTAATAGTGTGAGAATAATTACGTGGTAAGTCAAGAGTGCTCTGTATTAGAGAAAAGAGACAATATGAGTAATTGGACTTATGGATAGTCCCCCGATCCCATTTCTCCAGGGGACAGAGGCTGCTAATTGACCCCCATGGTCTTTCTCATCTTCCTTAGTAGTAAAACCTGACATTTTTAGCTTTACATATGTGCACTTGGAATAAATACATTTCCCAGATTCCCTTACAGCTATATATGGCCATATTACTAAATTCTGGCCCCTTGGGAAGTAAATATAAATGGTGTGGGGAGGGAAAGGGTATGTGCTCTTCAGCTCTTTTTTTTTTTTTTTTTTTTTTGTTGGTGGTTTAAATATGAATGTGATGGCTGGACCTTGAGCCACCACTTTCCGGGAAGTGGAATGCTAAGGACGGTGGAACAGCCAGATGGAAGGAGCCTGGGAGTCTGATGGTTGTGGAGCTGCCATACCAGAGCTTGATTACCTATCAGCAGAACCTTTACATGAGAGAGGAGTAAACTTAAATTTCACTTAAACCATGGGGTTTAGGTTTTATGTCATACACAAGCCAAGCCTGATCCTAATGGATGCACCCAGTTATTTAAACACCACCTTGTACCAACAGTTCAATTGGTCAACAACTATATTTTATCAATCTCTGTATCCCAGAGCTTATTATGGTGTGTGGAACATAATAGATTTTTTGATAAATGTGAGAGATTGAATAGATGGTGAACAATGTCCAGACCATATACGACAATAGGACTCTGACCTACAATCCCAGCAACTAGCCTGGGGACCCAACCCATCATCCACACTAACCAGCCCAGGAAGCCAGTCTACCATCCAGGTCCAAGTCAGGCTGGGAGGAAGTCAGAACACTGTCTTCACCAGCCAGGCTAGGGAGCCATACAGTAGGCCCTGTAGCAATCTTCCTAAAACAGCAGATCTTGATTAATAAGTGACAGCTTCCCCAATTTTTGTCTCTGCTTTCAGCTTGTGACCAACCATAGAAAGGCAATGAATGCACCCTTAACCAATCACATAGGACACCCTGCTTCCAGTTAGCCCACCCGCAGCTTCCCTGTCCAATAAACATACCCAAAGCTTTCCTTTTTTCCACTATAAAGCTTTCCCACTCTTTTACCTGACTTTGCGTTCCTGCCAAAATGCAAATGATGGTGGCTAACTCCCTTGCTGTAACAAGTTGTGAATAAACAGCTTTTGCCTTTCTCATTTGCATGGTCTTCATTTATTTCTACAAATGTTTATTATATAGATGAAAATGAAAAAGGTAGAGACTTTGGTAGATAAAAAGGACAAAATTCCTCTCAGAATTGTATACTTTAGTGAGGTACACAGACATTAAACAAGTATGTACACAATTACCATATTACAATTGGGTTATGTGTTATGAATGCTATGAGAATGCCACGAGATTGCAGCTGAGATCTAGAGATGAGTAAAAGTTAGGCAAAGAGGGCTGTGTGTGTAAAGAGAAATCCAGGCAGAAGGAACAGCATCTGTGAAGTCCTGGAAACAGAAAGGACTTGGTACACAGTGAAACTGAAAACATCCAGCACCATGAAGAGACTGTGCCTCAGGTCTCGCGGACTAGTTCCCCAGAACCACTGGCTTGACCCCTCCTAAAGCCTGATTCTCCTTTTCTGTTAGCTCTGTGACCTCACCTTTCAATATATTCCTCTTTTGCTTCTTATACGGAGTCAATTTCTGTTGCTTCCAACCAAACATCTCTTATTGACAGAATTGCTTTGTCCCATTTCCAGAATTACTGGTTTTTGTTGCACTTGTTTATTAGTATATAACTTTTCATATATTTACGTCTTATCTCCCAATCAGATAATATATACCTGAAAGGAGCCACTAACTTTGGGGGTGCTTTGTTACACAGCATTTACTCAGGCTTGAGGTCCAGGATTTAGGTGATAAGATCTGGCTCCTTGTGCCTGAGCTGGTATCATGGTGATCCTGGGACTTGAGGGTCTATGGGGAAATATAAGTATGGGAGGGGTGTGAATTGTTGTGACCAGTGGGCAGACTGTAACAGTCTAAAAATGGCCACCTGTATGTGTTTATCTCATTCTACATGCTCTTCTCACAGTGTAACTGATGCTCCTCACCTAGTGGTGAGGTCTATGTTTTCACCCCTTGATTCTGGCCAGGGGTATGTGACTACCTTCATCAATGGCATATGATGACTTTTAAGGGCACATCATAAAAAAACAGGTGTAACTCCTACTCAGAGCTCTCTCTTGTCTCTCAATGCTTGCAGTGTTGTAAGGAAGCCAAAACCATGTGGAGCAGTCACGTGTGGGTAGTATAGGCAATTGCTCTAGCTAAAATCTCAGATAGCAGTCCACATGAACTGCTAGACATATGACGATTCTAGCTCCCAGCCTTCATTAGCTCCCAGTCCCCCACCAGCCATTGTGGAGCAGAGAATGGCTGTACCTTGTACCTTGTACCCTCTGTACCCTGTCTGAATTTCTTACTTCCTCTCTGTCCCTTGTCTGAATTTCTTACTCATAGAAACCATGAAGGACAATAAATGATCGCTGTGGTCTGAAGCCACAAAGTTTTGGGAGTGACTTATTATGCAGTAATCAAAACTAATACATTATGTAAAAAATTTGAAGTGTTTATTTGTGTTTGAATTTTTTTTCAACAAAGGAGACATTTGAAAGCTATTAGCTTCAGTCCTGGAGGAGCAAAGACATACTGCAATATTTGGAATTTATTGTGAAATGGGATTTTTTATGAATATTGCCAATTTTATCCCAAGGTCTAAGATTTTTTCTAGCTATTAGTATACCTATTTTTTTTGTGTGGAGAAAATTTGCAATATTAAAATTGATATTTAGCTAATGAAGGAATGATACATACCACAAGGATGAAGATTGAAAACATTACGCTAAGTGAAAAAAGCTAGACACAAAAGGTGACATATTATATGATTTCATTTATATTGAAATTTATATTGAATACATATATTTTTTTACCAGAATGATTATACATATGAGCACATGAGTTCAATAAAAGTATTTTTACTCTTTGCTTTTCTTTTCTGGCCATTATTATGTTTCATATCATTATTAATAAGGAAAATAATTTTTTGTTATAGAGGAGAAGAACTTTAAAGTGATATGTTTCAGTTGTCATATATGTAGGATATGCCATTAGCATCAGAAACTGTTATTGAGAGTCCAAATCAGAAAAAACTCAAGGTCCACACTGGAATGGCAATGAAAGGAATGGAAAGGCTGCATGACTAGTGTGAAAAACACTGATACAGTTCTCTACAGTTATGGGGGCAAGGAACAGATATATTTTAGTATCTCAGATATGAGATATATTTTCAGCCTGATAATAACCGGAAATTCTTGGGGGCTTGGTTTATAGATATAGGTACTCAATGCCTAGAACTGCCTCTGAACATAGAGGTTCCTTAATGCATACTTTTTGTTTGAATGAATGAATGATTTATCTAGGACACATCTTATCTGCCTCACCTAACTCTCCATCCATCTTTTCACTCCAGCTATTACTGTGGAACCAACAGCTTCCAGGTGTCACCTGACAGTACCTGCTTTTATCTTTTGCCTTTTGCTTAGGGGTTTCTTTGCTGCAGCCTTGCAGGATACCCACCATTTTCTGACACTTGTGTAAACCTAGAAGAGTAAGGGACTTAACACTTAAGGGGCAACTTTTGACCCCTGGGAGTGGGAGCAAGTGGATAAACATCCCCCACTCCATCTCTTGAATCACATTGTATATGGCTCCACAAGGGTCCTCAGGGGGACAATGCTCCTTCTCTGAGTGGCACAATACCACACCCTTGGCCAGAATTTCCGTCCTTCCCTGTTTCATTCACTCTTCTTGGTCTACCTCTTTTTTTGTCCCTCAGGATTGCTTTCCACAATACTCTACATGCATCTAGTTCTTGTCTCAGGCTCTGCTTTCTGGGGGGAGCCCAGCCTAAGACAGATTCCTACGCAGAATGGAGTTAGCACTAGATAAAGACCCAGGAAACCTGGGTTCCAGACCGAGCTTTGTTACTAACCTCAAATAGACATGGGACTTCCATCACCATTTTCAGATGCACCTGTGTTGACAGGTTAACGTGTCCAAGCCACTTGTTAACTGAATAACAACAACAACAGCAACAAAAGCAAGGCATGGCAAATGCTTGCAGTATCTCTTATATGTATAAAGAGAGCTTATGTGTATATGTATATACGTTAGTAAATGTATACAAACTGGACTATCATGGTTTCCTATATATTGTTGTATCATTTGAATAGTTTACAAGGAGAATGTATCTTGTGTAATAATAATAATAATAATAATAATAATAATAATAATAATAATAATAATAAACCACCTCCAAGGCCTTGAATTACAGTGAAAGTGCAGAGCCTGAGGCAAAAGCACTTCAAAACGCCAAGTGAGAGAGCCAAGTGGTTCTCAGGTGTGCTGGGAGGCAGCGAGCCAGGACAAAGGCCAGTGGGGCGAGAAACTTGGAACTGCTGGAGAGATGGCCGCTGGGTCATTCTTTGCCAGGGGGTAGAAGAGTAGGTTAACCTAAATTTGCAACTACCCGCTCTTCGCTGGGCTGGACGTGGCTAAAGTCACAAATTTCATCCTTCTGCTGCAGCCCAGACTGGAGGGGTTTCAGAGTGGAGGGTCCTCCCTCCACTCCCCCGGGAGAAACTTGGCACCCGGAGTAGTCTTCAGGCCCTTTTGTACCACATTTGCGCTTCACAGCTCTCCTCTCTGCTCCCCACCCTCCCCAACAACCGCAGAGGGGAAATTGAGTCACTGAGAGGCGAGGCCAGAGTCGCCAGGGGAATGTGCGCCGACGCCAGCCCTCAGGGCCTTCCAGATGCTAGGAGGAGGGGGCGGTTCTCCAGGAAAATATACAAAGGGGGTGAGAGGGGGAGGCTGCTGGCTGTGCAGGAGCTGAGCCAGACACATGGAGAAACGCTGCCCAGGATCAAAGGAAATGTGACATTTGAAAAGAATGTGCGCGTCTGCCTGTGGTGCGGAGGGGGGCTCCGGGCGGCGTTGGGGGGGGGGGGCTCGGGGATGGCCTGGTGGAGGGCAGCAGGGGCTGGGTCCGGGTCGGGGTCTTCACCCTGCCCTTCTGGACCCCGCTTCCCACCGCCCTCCCCCGTCCCTCTTAGGTGGGCGCTAGTCGCAGGTCTCAGGGTGTTGCTCTCTCTCCCTCCTTCCTTTATTTCCGAGTTGAAGCTGGAAGGGAAATGTAACCTGAGAACACCAACCAAAGGGGGGAAAAATCAAACCAGGCCGCCTGCCCACTCTCTCGGCCTCAGAACATTCTTCCCTCCTCGCCAGCCCCGCCTCTTCTCCCCGCCCCTCCAGCACCGCGGCCCTGGGCTCGGAGCCGGGGCGGCTCCGCACGTCACTGGGGTCCCCGGGGGCTGGGGGGTCCCCAGGGCGGGCCAGAGGGAGGATGGGAGGGAAGGGATGGGAGCCGCCTCGACCGCTGCGGAGCTCGGCCTGCTGGGCCAGCCCTCCCCTCGTTCCTGGCCCAGCCGAGCCTGTTTCTCATTAGAGTAACGGGCGCGGTCCCCGCCCGGCTCCCGAGTGTTTGTAAACGTCTGACCCGAGGGCCGTCGCTTAACCCTTTAGCTGCGGGGCTGTGGCACCACGGATGGGGGAGGGGCGCAGCCCTGAGCTGGAAAGATTTAAAGATCGCGTGCTAGAAAGGTTTGAAGTGCGCGGTCTGCGTAGGGGGAAACTGTAACACCCCACCCTGTCCGACGTCCGAGCTCGAATCTCGAATCTCGAATCCAAATCTGTCTTCACACAACAGGGCCCTCCCTTGCCCGCCCTTCCTAGAAAATCCAGTCCGAGTTTTCCTTCCTCCTCTCGCCCAGGTGACAGGTGTCCCACTACGGGGCCCACCTAGTCGTCGGGCTCCGGGCCCATAGTAAACCCGGCCAGGATTTTCGAGAGAGCCGGAGCGGGATGCCAAAGGGCAGAGACTTATTTCAGACTTCAGTTCTGGGGGGGGGGGGGGGGGGCAGAGGGAGCCGACTTCCCGCGGAGGCTAATTAATGGCCTCTCTGGGTGCCCGGGACAAGGGCATCCGTAAAGCCCGGCCTGGATCATCGCCCATTTAGGGCCATGGACCTATGAACTGATCTGCAGGATGGTTGGATGTTCTTCACCTTTTGGGGGTGGGATGGAGTGGGAAAGAGAGACGGACGGCGGAAGGGCTGATCTGAGAGAGCAAAGGCTTCGCCAAGGCCCAGGCCGGTCGCCTCAGGCTTCTCAGGACTTCGAAGGAATAGCCTTTTTGATTTTCGGAGCAGCCTGGAGCCGCTCTGCACCCGAGTGTCCTCTCGGCTTGAGGGAAAGGGGAGGAGAGGTGGTCCTTCCTAGCTAGTTGATGACTGCAGAACTCCTTCAGAACTTAAGAAACGGCCTTCCGTGGGCCTTCTGTACTGTGGGCATCAAATGTGGCCCCTTTAAGGCGCTCGGACCCGGAGCCCCTGAACTTAAGCTAAGTTGCGGGGAGTGGTGCTGGTAGTGCTCCCCGCGAGAAATGATTGTCACAACTGCGGGCCAATCGGCATCATTATGGTCATACTACGCTTGAGGGACCGTTTTCCAATTCAGTTTTGCGCTCTCTCTTTTTTTTGAGGGGGAGGGACTGGAGAGAGGACAGAGGGAGAAAGAGAGGGTGGGGGAGGACGAGGGGCGCGTGCATCCCTGGAGGAGGGGCTGGAGCATCCCGGGCAGCCAATCAGGGACAGGCTGGGGGGGCCGCTTTGAAGAAGTTTGGGGGAAAAAGTTTGGAAAAGTTTCTATAATAACTAGGGGGCGTCCGGAGGGAGGCGGCAGAGACGGAGGAGGGGGCGTCTTGAAGAAGGGGAGGGAGGGAGCCACGGGTGAAGCGACGGCAGCCTCCTGAGCTGCCCCCTCCCACCCCGACCCGGACCTGGGGTCTTAGGCCGGATCCATGGGGGCAGCGAGCTGCGAGGATGAGGAGCTGGAATTTAAGCTGGTGTTCGGGGAGGAAAAGGAGGCCCCCCCGCTGAGCGCGGGGGGGCCGGGGGAAGGTTAGTGCGGGGCTGGGCAGGGGTCTCGGGGTCAATGAGGGACGTGCCGGGGATCCTGAGTCTGGGAACTTCGGGGCAGCGAGCCTGGGGTGAGAGATGAAGGGGTCAGAGGTTGAGGGGAGTAGCGAGGCTTGGGGGTCTGCGGACGTCTGCCGGGGGCCGGGCACCACTTTCTCCTTTTTAGGTCGTGCCTGGGGTGGGGGCGGGGGTGCCGCGGGCTGCGCGCCGCCTCTCCGTTGGGCCGACTGTCACTGGCGAGGGGGTGGACGGGAATAGCGGTCCTGAGAGCCCCTGGCGCGGCCGGGGGACGGGAAGGTGGGACTCTGGAGTGTTCCCCTTGCGGGCTGAGCCCTGACCCCGCGGACCCGAAGCACCGGGCCAGGGGCGCTCTCGGGCTCCGTCAGGGCACCCCTCCCCCTCTCCCCGTCTGGCCGCAACGAGAGGCAGATGGCTGGGACTGAGCCGGGGGTGGCGGCCGCCGCTTGCACGGAATCCGCGCGGCGCGCGTCCCCCACCCCCACCGCGCCGAGCCTTGCGGGGCAAGCAGCACCGCAGCCCCCGAACTGGGGGGAGCGAGGGAGGAGCCACCTCCCCTCCTCACGACTGCCCTGGCGCCCCCCTCCCCTGGCCACTGTTGCGATAGCAACTGGGGCTCCTGCCAGCGCAGTTTGGGGGTTTGGGAACCGCTGCTAATTGGGTTCATGTGTGAGTCGCCCCCAGCCCATCCCAGCGCCTCTCTAAACGCGCCTTCAGGCCGGGCTCCAGCCCCTCCTGACCCACCTCCCTCACCTTAAGACCTAACAGGTCTGATACCCGAGGTCCGAGGGCAGAGGGCTCAGGGTGTGAGCTTTTCCGTTTAGGGGGAAAGGCTTGGCACTTCTGAGTCTATCTCTTCCACCTTTGCTCCTGTCTTTGTGGCTTTGAAGGGCACTGCACGGAACCCTCTCTGCTGAGGATCGGGTGGCATACGGGATTTAGGGGGCTGGCTACCGAAGGAACCTAGACATCTCACCTGCTTCTCTCTTCTCCCATCTCCTGTGGCGTCCCTCTCTGTTCCCCTCCCTTCCCATTTTGACAGAACTGGACTCAGAGGACACTCCGCCATGCTGCCGTCTGGCCCTGGGGGAGCCCCCTCCCTATGGCGCCACCCCTATTGGCATTCCCCGGCCGCCACCCCCTCGGCCTGGCATGCACTCACCACCGCCCCGTCCAGCCCCCTCACCAGGCACTTGGGAGAGCCAGCCGGCCCGGTCGGTGAGGCTGGGGGGGCCAGGAGGGAGCTCCGGTGGGGCCGGGGGAGGCCGTGTCCTTGAGTGTCCAAGTATCCGCATCACTTCCATCTCGCCTCCGCCTGACCCGCCAGCTACTCTGGAAGACAACCCTGATGCCTGGGGGGATGGCTCCCCCAGGGATTACCCCCCTCCAGAAGGTTTTGGAGGCTACCGAGAGTCAGGGGGCCAGGGTGGGGGCCCCTTCTTCAGCCCGAGCCCTGGTAGCAGCAGCTTGTCTTCGTGGAGCTTCTTCTCAGATGCTTCTGACGAGGCAGCCTTGTATGCAGCCTGCGACGAGGTGGAGTCTGAACTAAATGAAGCGGCCTCCCGATTTGGCCTAGGTTCCCCACTGCCCTCGCCGCGAGCATCCCCTAGGCCATGGACCCCTGATGATCCCTGGAGCCTGTATGGTCCAAGCCCTGGAGGCCGGGGACCAGAAGATAGCTGGCTACTTCTCAGCGCTCCTGGGCCCACCCCAGCCTCCCCACGGCCTGCCTCTCCCTGTGGCAAACGGCGCTATTCCAGCTCCGGAACCCCATCTTCAGCCTCTCCAGCTCTGTCCCGCAGGGGCAGCCTGGGAGAGGAGGGCCCGGAGCCACCTCCACCACCCCCATTGCCTCTGGCCCGGGATCCTGGGTCCCCTGGCCCCTTTGACTATGTGGGGGCCCCACCAACAGAGAGCATCCCCCAAAAAACCCGGAGGACTTCCAGTGAGCAGGCAGTGGCCCTGCCTCGGTCTGAGGAGCCTGCCCCATGCAATGGGAAGCTGCCTTCAGGAGCAGAGGAGGCTGCAGCTCCTCCAGGTGGTCCTCGGAAGGAGGTGGCCGGCATGGACTACCTGGCAGTGCCTTCCCCTCTGGCGTGGTCCAAGGCCCGGATTGGGGGACACAGCCCAATCTTCAGGTGAGGGTTGTGCCTGGCACCACTGCTACCTCCAGCCCTTCCACTTCAGAGCAGGAGGCCCGGGATGGGTTTGCAGAAAGGTCCTAGTTTCTGTGCCCTTGGCATTTCAAATGAATCTGCAACTAGTTTGGTTGCTGCCATTTACCCAGTTTTAGGGAGAATTACAACTACAACAGTATGCCTTCTACAAACCAATGATTTGCAAAAGATAATAATTCCCTGTGGCCCAATTAGAGAAAGCCCCCTCCCCCACTGCTTAGGCCCAGGGGAGTTCCTCTAGGGTTCCCCCCACACCTAGCTTTGGGCTGGCACTGTCTGGACATGGGCTGTGGGCTGGGTTTCAACCTACAGCGGGTGGCAAGAAGTCCCATTCTCTAACTTTTAATTTCTAGGGCCTGACTTGGTGGAAAGTGTACCTGCTCATTTGAATTAAAATAGCATATGTTTGTGAGACAAATTTCATGTTAAAACAAGCTGTTCTTGCATTTTTCTACCCCTTTTATCCTCAAAGAATCCTGCCCCTTCTTATTGGAATTACCCCTAAACCTTGGGGTGCGAGACTGAGCTGGCTCCATCCAGGAAAGTCTCCTGAGGAGAGAAACCTTAATGCCTGCTCCCCTAGGTTCCTATAAGGCATGGTTTCTCACCCTCAGCACTAGTGACATTTTGAACAGGATAATTCTCTGTTGTGGGGGCCGTGCTGCATGTTCAGCACTGTAGGGTGGTTTAGCAGCATCCCTCGCCTCTACCCACTAGATGCTAGTAGCATCCCCTCCCCTAGACAACCAAAAATGTCTCTAGGCATTACCAAATATCACCCAGGGGCAATTACCAGTTGAGGTGCCCTGGCCTAGGGTATCTGGGAGCTCAACACAGGAGCGTTGCACATCTGTAACTCCCAGCTTCAGGAATTGAACTGCCTGGCCCCGACTAGTGGAGTAGGTGCTGACCTGGGAACAGGGTCTGTACTCGGTCCTGGCTTCTGTCAGTCACTGGCTTGCTCAGCCCACTGTGTTCTATCATAGGGGTCTCAGTATCTTTATTTGAAAAGCAAAGGGGTTTATCTCTGAGGCCTTTCCAGTCTGAAGTGGTGCTTCTTTGCTTCACCCTTCCCATCCAGATCTAAGGATTAGGATGGGCTTTGGGTTCCTCTGTGTCTAAGTGAACCCTTGCCATCTCAGACCCTGGGCTCAGACCTGGAACGGAGGGAGTCTCAGGCGGGGTGCCATCTTCCATAACCTCATCTCAAGGGGCTCTGCGGGGCCTGTCACCTTGTCTGGATTTTTGGGCTGTTTTGTTTCTGTTGTGATTTCTCCCACACCCAGATCCCCTCCTCCCTCACATCTCGGGGCGCTGACGCTCGGCGCTGCCCTGACCAGGGTCCGAGGCCGCAGATGACCAGTGCTCTGCTCTTCTGTCCAGGACCTCTGCCCTACCCCCACTGGACTGGCCTCTGCCCAGTCAGTATGAGCAGCTGGAGCTGAGGATTGAGGTGCAGCCTAGAGCCCACCACCGAGCCCACTACGAGACAGAGGGCAGCCGAGGTGCTGTCAAAGCTGCCCCTGGTGGTCACCCTGTAGTCAAGGTAAGGGCAGAGGCCAGGCCTGATAGCCTTTCTCCTCTCCAGTCCCACATCCCTGCAGATGGGATCCAGCTGTGCAGACCCGTGGCACTGCCCTTTCCCACACTCCCTCTCAGCAGTGACCCTGCAGGCAGGCTGGAGTTGGGGGAGGAAGAGTGCCCTTCAAGGACCCGGATATACTTTCTACTCCTCTATCCCTCCACCCCCACTTTCCTCTTCCCTTGGGACACCAGCCTCATGTCTACTCTGGAAAATGATGGCCTGCCAGATGTGGGGGAGGGTTTAGGCCGAGGCCAAAGTTCACTGGGAGTTAGGTTGTCTCCATTGAGTTGAGCCAGTCTCTCTTGGGAGATTTTCTCTTTTGCCCAGCTCAATTTGGGCCTTATTCCAAGAATAACACTGTGAACTCCAGGCCATGTTTTCTCCCCAACTGGTGCCCAATTCCCCCTGGGAATCCCTTCCTGGATATCCTTTGTCTTTCACCAACTTCAACCCCTGGTGGACTGAAAACCCTGGGATGGATGAAGGATGAGACAGTGGAGATTCAGTTGGGTTACCGGTATCTCCCTCTGCCAGCTCCTAGGCTACAGTGAGAAGCCACTGACCCTACAGATGTTCATTGGCACTGCAGATGAAAGGAACCTGCGGCCTCATGCCTTCTATCAGGTACACCGCATCACCGGCAAGATGGTGGCAACAGCCAGCTATGAAGCCGTGGTCAGTGGTACCAAGGTGCTGGAGATGACCCTGCTTCCTGAGAACAACATGGCAGCCAAGTAGGTCCCCACTCTACTCCCCCTCAGTCTTCGGGCTCTGGGACCAGTCTTTACCATGGGTCCTAAGCCAGACCCACTCTTCCTCTTCCCGGAAGAATTAGACATCAACCAGAGGAGCGGCTTCAGGCCTTCTCACCATCTAGAAGAGGACTTTGGGGGATGGGGAACACTCTGCAGAGGCCATCTCTGGGTTAAAACAGCCCTCCTGTACTCGCAGAGGTCTTTGGGGCTTTGCTAGAGGGTGGGGCTTCCCTCTTGGATGGGTGAAGGGCAGTACCACTCTGGCTTCAGCTGGGAAGGCTCGCCATCCGCTCTTTGCCTTCAGCATTGACTGTGCTGGAATCCTGAAGCTTCGGAATTCAGACATCGAGCTGCGGAAGGGTGAGACGGACATCGGGCGCAAGAACACACGAGTGCGGCTGGTGTTCCGGGTACACGTGCCCCAGGGCAGCGGGAAGGTCGTCTCTGTGCAGACAGCATCCGTGCCCATTGAGTGCTGTGAGCAAAGAGGCCCTATGCTGTCTTTCTGTCTGTGGCCCTCTCGTCTGTGTGTCTGTCTGTTCACCTCCTCTCCTGGGCATAGGGTCCTGTGTCCCATGTTTTCTGGGTAGCGCTGTAAAGGAGTTAGCCCTTATTTCTATACTGGAGGGGTGGGAGGAATGTCCTAGTTTGCCCCTGTTGCAGACTCTGTCTCTGGGTTGGACTAGAGTGTCCTTGTCCCTCCTCTGCCCTGGGTGGCCCTGTGCAGGATAACTCTCTGGTTTGCCCTGTTGGCTTCACTCTCTGCCTGGGTGGTTTCTTACATGATGGGTGCCACCCCAGGGACTCCGTGGGCTTACTTGTGTGCCTGCCACTGAGAAGGGCTCCTCCAGGGCCCTGTGGCAGTTATTCCAAGGAGCTGGGGGCAGAGGACGCTGTCCTCTCCATACTCAGCCCAGCCAGGCCTTCCCTGCACTGCTCTGCAGCCCAGCGCTCGGCCCAGGAGCTGCCCCAGGTGGAGGCCTACAGCCCCAGTGCCTGCTCCGTGAGAGGAGGAGAGGAGCTAGTGCTGACTGGCTCCAACTTCCTGCCAGACTCCAAGGTGGTGTTCATCGAGAGGGGCCCCGGTGAGTGCCCCCTGGGGAGGGAAGGGCAGGCAGGAAGAGCTGGAACAGGCAGGAGGAAGAACTCTGGCACTGTCACTAAATCGACTAGTTGAGCCTGAGTTTTAACTACTGAGCCTGTAAAATGGGGCAGATAGACTGTCCTTCCTCTTGGGCATGACAGCAATCTACGATGCTTAGGATGCTGAACAAGTGTAAGTAATACACATGCTATTTTTTAAAGAGAAGTTGGCTTTGAGATGATTGACCCCATGTGGATAGGAGCCATGAGAAGAAAGGAAGAGGTAGCTTATATCCTCACAGCCGCATGCTGAGCCCCTCCTGAGTTATGAGCCTGGCAGCAGAGCTATGAGCACGAGAGCCTGTGACATACCCCAAGACGGAGCTTCAGGGTGAAGGGAAGACTGAGGGGCTCAGGTGCACCTGCCAGCCTGAGTTCTTTGTCCCCCCACAACCCTGACCACCAGGAGCACTAGCCCCCACACTCAAATCTAGCAGATTTTGAGGTGCTGAATCATGAGTCTTGAGGTCGCACTGCCTTGCTTCAAGCTAGCACCCTTTCCTACCCCCGAACTTCCTCCCAGCACTATCATGGGAGGAGATGCTTGGAGTTGGATGGGAGGGTTCAAGAGTTGCTCTGTTACCCACGCCTTCCGGTCCCTAGGCTGGCCATGCTATCTCTGTGGGTCTCAGTTTACTGCTCTATATCTTGTGGACAGTTTTAAGCCTTGCCTTTTCCATTTAATTGAACAAACACGCAGTGGGCTCTTCTGTGAGCTGGGCCTCGTAGGGGCCTTCTGAGTCTGACCGTGGCTCTAGAAGGAGGGGAAATGGCAGGGGACTGGGCACAGGGCGGGGCCCTGGAGCTGAGCTGGAGCAATCTGTTCCCCTGCACAGATGGAAAGCTACAATGGGAGGAGGAGGCCACCGTGAATCGGTTGCAGAGCAATGAGGTATCAGTGTCACTGGGGTGCCCACCCTGGGGGTGGGACAGGGGAGAAGTTGGGAATTCCCAGCTGTGTCCTTGCCCATGGGAATGGACTCTGAAGTGACCTGTTCTTTTCTAGAGGAGGCATTCTGGCCACTCTGAGAGCAGGTTCTTCTCTAGGGAACTAACTTAGTTCCTAAGCAAATGGAAAAATCCAGGAGGTGGAGTTCGGGTCCTTGGAAGGGCTGGGCTGAGCCTTTGTCCCTGAGAGCTCTCTGCTTCATCCTCTGCTCCTTCCCAGGTGACGCTGACCCTGACTGTCCCTGAGTACAGCAACAAGCGGGTGTCCCGGCCCGTCCAGGTCTACTTTTATGTCTCCAATGGGCGCAGGAAGCGCAGCCCTACCCAGAGTTTCAAGTTCCTGCCTGGTGCGCTCCAGGATAGCTCATGGTGGGGTGTGGGGACATGGGAGCTGTGCAGGGCAAAGGGATGCTGTGCCCCCATCGG
Source organism: Tonatia bakeri (assembly GCA_004024845.1). Lineage (NCBI taxonomy): Eukaryota > Metazoa > Chordata > Mammalia > Chiroptera > Phyllostomidae > Tonatia > Tonatia bakeri. The sequence goes on from PVIA01004672.1 coordinate 27,333, forward strand.
GAGGGGACAGGGGATGGAGAAAACCTGGAAATGGGAAGGTGGGCGGGGGTGTGCAGTGGGGAGTTTGCCAGCCTTCTCACAGTGTCTCCCCCTGCTTCCCGTCCAACCAGTGATCTTCAAGGAAGAGCCCCTACCTGACTCATCTCTCCGGGGCTTCCCTTCAGCCTCAGGCCCCCCCTTTGGCACTGACATGGACTTCTCACCACCCAGGCCCCCCTACCCCTCCTATCCCCATGAAGACCCTGCTTACGAACCTCCTTACCTGTCGGAAGGCTTCAACTATGGCACGCCCCCTCTGTATCCCCAAACGGGGCCCCCACCATCATACAGACCTGGCCTTCGGATGTTCCCTGAGACTGGGGGTTCCACAGGTTGTGCTCACCCACCTCCAGTCTCCTTCCTTCCCCGGCCCTTCCCTAGTGACCCCTATGGGGGGCGGGGCTCCCCTTTTCCCCTGGGGCTGCCATTTCCTCCTCCAGCCCCTTTCCGGCCTCCACTGCCTTCCTCCCCACCTCTGGAAGGCCCCTTCCCTCCCCAGAGTGGCGTTCATCCCCCATCTGCTGAGGGGTACAATGAGGTAGGGCCAAGCTATTGCCCTGGGGAGGGGACTCCGGAGCAGGAGAAATCCAGGGGTGGCTACGGCAGCGGCTTCCGAGACAGTGTGCCTATCCAGGGTATCACGCTGGAGGAAGGTGGGTGTGGTGCTGGGAGCCGAAAGTGTGAGCATGTGTGAGAGATTGCCCTGTGTGTTTGCTGAGGGCTAGAGCTTGGTTTCCCAGAAATTGGGCATCCTTGATTCCTCGGGGCCAGTCAGATGGTCTCAGAGGCAAATTCTTGATGTGTGTAGCTACATGAATGCATTTAACTTAATTCTGAAGGGTTCATGGGGTTTTGGCCCCAACCCTTCTCCATGATCACAAAGTCTCAGGCTAGAAGTCCTTTGAAGGTTATTCGGTCTAGCTCCCCAGTTCACAGACTCAGACACTGCATTTCAGAGAGGAGCGGTGGCTTGCTGAGGCCCCAGTCAAGCGCGTTTGCCCTTGCCTCTGCTTTCCCCTGAACATGGTGGCTGTGGTCAGGGTTGCCCATGAGGAACCTTCGTATTTTATGTCTTCTTCCTCCCACTGACTGCACCGGTCACTGGCCCTGCTGACAGCAAGCGTCCTGATACTGCAGGCTGCTGGAGCAGTGGGAAAGGGTGGGAGGGGGCCTGGGAGCCCCCATGGATAGAGCTGAGCAAGATTCAATACCCGGACCAGGTGTCAGGGCACACTGGGGAAACTGAGGCCCAGTGGAGAAGGAGGCTAGAGGCGTGCTAGACTGAGGCCTGCCTTGAATGGATTGAGGGTCTCTGGAAAAGGAGGGAACCTGCCCCTACCTGGCCCAGTCTCTCAATTGTCCCTCCTTTACAGTGAGTGAGATCATTGGTCGGGACCTGAGTGGCTTCCCTGCGCCTCCCGGAGAAGAGCCTCCTGCCTGAACCGTCAACTGGCAACCCGCGCCTCCACGGCCCCCCAGCCTTGCCCACTTTCCTTTCACCCTGGGTTGGTGGTTCCAGAAGCTTGAGGCCAATCTGGTTCTTTTCTCCCTAGCTTTTGCCTTTCCCCCCTGCCCTCCCTCCCCTCCCCTAGCTGAGATGTGGCCCCCTGGGCCTGGTGCTGCCAGGGAGGGCTCGGGAGGGAGAGCGGGGAGGTGTGGGGTGGGTGGAGACTGAAGCTCGGTGGGAGGACGGCTGAGCGAGGGCTGCGTCTAGACTGTGTATGGGCCCTTGTGCTGGGAGGCTGGGGGTAGTCGATGGGTAATAAACCGCTCACTGATGAGTGCTGATTGAGGCTCCAGAACTCTTTGGAGAGAGAAGAGGTGCAGCTCATCCTGGCCTGAGGTGGCTTAGAGGTTGGAAAGAGATGGGATGTAGCTGGGATCACTATGTCCCCAGGAGCTTCTCAGAGCAGGGGCCTGGGGAGGGTTTGAAGGGGCCCCAGAGGTCCGCAGCTGCGTGGGGGCTGGGGCCAGAGCTTCAGTAGCCTCTTTTCCCTGGGATGCAGATGCCTGGAGGGTCTTTGGGACAGGGCCCAGGAATATGTATTTTTCCAGTTTCTTTCTCTTGCTACCACTCAGATGATTCTTATTCACAGCTCAGGTCAGGAAACGCCAGTCTAGGCCTTCTCTCTCATTTACCAAGGAGGAATCTAAGACTCGGAGAGGGAGGGGTGTGCCCAAAGTCACACGGCTAGTCAGGAACAGGTTGAATGCTGCACGCCTGTGCTTCTGCCCCCAGCCCACCCCCGGACACCCCGGCTCATCATGCTCAGGTCCCTGAAGCTTATCTCCCTGGAGTAGGGTTGGGGGTGAGGGAGGGCTGGCATGGGTCTATCCACAGTCTGGATTCTTGGGGACTGTGAAAACATTCTGGAAAGATCTGTGCTTTGGAGGTAGACTGCAGGAAGTCGAGCAGCCTCTGTAGCAGCTCAGAGTGCCACCTGCCCCAGGGCCCAGTGCACTGTGTGAGCCCCCGGCCTGTCCTGCTTGTGAGCCCACATATCGCCACTGACAGGCCTGTGCTGAATACCTGGCTTCTTCCCTGCCTTGACAGCCTATGGGGCCAAGTCCCCAGAGGATTGGGGAAAGTCAGGCCTTGTCAGTCCTGCTCCATGGAGCCTGGCACATGGTGGGCACTGAGTACCACTAGCTTGAGTTGACTAGACCTGGCTGCTGGGGGCCATACCCAAAATGTATTCAGGGCATCGGTACTTGGGAAACTGGCCTCACCTCCATGCTGGTGGGGCCTCTCTATGTCTAGTGGGTCCTTGCAGTTCTGGCAAGAACCCATGTGTTCAAGAGTGGATGTGAGAGAAGCTGGCTCTGGAACAGAGAACAAGGGAACCAGGACAACACTCAGTAACAAGGAATTTCCTTTATCTTCCTGAATATAAACTGCTGTGAACCAAACTGACATCAAGTGGTCAGTGCATGGGGCCTTGGCTGCTTTCCAGCGATGCCCTCCAGTAGTGGCCAGAGTCGTTGCCCTGTAATTTCCATGTCAGGAGAGACCCTGGGACACATGTGTTATATCCAGCATTCTTTGATTCCCCCACTCCCCCTCCCTACCCCAAGACCCCTAACAAGGGGTTGGTAGGTCAGCTCCTGTGAATAAAACGCTATAGTGAAGGGGACTCACTGCCTCCCAAGGTAGGTGATTTCATTTTCGGCCAGGGTACTGCCGTTCATTCATGGCCAGACACTGATCCAGTAGCTACTGAGTGCAGCCAATGGTCCCGGAGGGTCTTGTAGCCTCATGAGGCAACAGTAAGTCAACATCTCATTATAACTCAACGGTTCAACTCAGTATGTATTTCTTTTAGTACGTTTGGTCTTAGTGGGGCAGAGAACGAATCTGTTACAGGGTGTACAAGGAGGAGAGAGCAGGGGTAATTTGTCTAGCTGTGGGGGCTAGAGGGAACGTCTGAAGTGATTTCTAGATTGAGACCTGCAGCAAGACGGAACTGACCAGCCCAAGAGCAGGGGAAGGCAGGCCCGGCAGAGCTGCCAGAAAGGGCCAGATCCTGGAGGAGAGGCAAACAGGGGAGGTTGACAGATGGAGGGCTTGCCTCACTTGAAGGCTCAAGAGAGGTTCTGTGCGATGCGGGTGGAAAAGGTTAAGTTCTGGAAGTGGGGGGCCCTGAGGAGGGACTGCAGAGGAAAGCATGGGCTGGATTCTGAGGGGTCTTGTAGGTGGACCAGGGAACTTAGAGGTATCCAGCGACGATGGGAGCTTTCCCACTAGATGGCAGGCTTTAAGCTGGGAGTGATGTAATCGCTTTGCCCCGAAGTTCCTCCTGGGGGTGAGCTGACATCTGCTTGCCTGGGACTGCTTTGTGAGATGCTTGTGCTGCCCTCGCTTCATAGGGCTCACCCCTCTCCCCATTAGAATCCTGATGGGGGTCAACCTTCCAGGATCCCCACAGACATCTAGCTCCCTGAGGCTGGGGTTGGGAGAGGAGAAGGGTGCTGGATATTTAGCTGGTGCCAGAAAAGACTTTCTTGGCCAAGGTTTTTCAAAGTGTGGTCTGAGGATTACTTGCCTTTGAATCATTAGGTGGTGGTGGTGGTGGTGGAGTGGGGTGGTGGTTTGCTTTGTTTTGCTTTGTTTTTTAATGTAGATTCCTAGGCAACCCCTGACCGTCTCAATTATGTTCTGGTGGGGGTGGGGCAGAGGCCTAGGTAACTGCTTTTTAAAGAGTACTCTGGGTGATTCTTTGGCACAGGAAATTTTTAGAACTAGTGTCATTTGTCAAACAAGTGTCAGGTCTTTCCTGTCCAGACTTGGCAATAGCTCCCTGCCCCTCACAGATCTTGTTTGGGCTTCTGTGGGTGGAGGGTCACCTGGAACGTATACTTGGGGAAGTGAAGGGAGCAAACATTCCTGATATTGCAACTTATCTCTTCCCTCATCTGGCTCTGTCTTGCTGCTTAGATGTATAGGACGGTGCCAGGGACAGCCTGGAAGCCTGGTGCGGGAGCCGCTTCCCCCAGACCTGAGTCTCCTCCTCTGGTTGCAACTCCCTGTCTCCAAGATGTCTGAGGAGGGCTCGGTGGGGAGCCTTCCAGTTGGATTTTGGGATGTGCTTGGAGCGGGCTCTGTGGTGCCTTGGAGCCTGCCGCCAGGCCTTCTCAGTTGCCATGAACTGCAGAGAAGCAGTATCTTTCACGCTTCCTGGAAATCCCAGATGTGGGAAGTGCATAGGGGTTTGGCTGCTTTTTTTAGGAGCTGGTTTTAGTAGCCTCATTGTCTGATTGCTTAATTAGCCAACTCTCCACAATGTCCTCCAGGGCCCCTGGTCTGTGCCAAACCCTGTGCTAGGCGTGAAGGACATGGGCATCACATTGGGGCCTTGCCCTGGAGAAACGGACAACCCGCTTGCTGGTGGGAGAGACCTTTCTGCCTGGAGCTGTTGGAGTGTGTGTGTAGGGGTGGGGTTGGTCTGAGCTCTCTGAGAGGCAGAAATGATATGTTGCTATGGAAACACTGGGACGGAACCCAAGAGGGAGGGTCAAAGAACATTTTACAAAGGCAGGTGATTTTGAATTGAGTTTTTGAGGAGGCGAGGGAGTTTTCTGGGTAAACGAGACAGGGATGAGAGAGGGGTCATGCCTGTGGGTTAAAGTGTATGAGGTCAAGACCAAACAGGTAGGAGGAATCAGAGTTGGGCTGCTTCAGCAGGCCGTGCTAAAGAGTGTGAATAACAGGGAATCACTCTGTTGGTCAAAGGGTCTGCGGGTGTGTTTGTGCATGTGCGTGCATGTGTGTGATTGAAGCTTAGAAGCTGTGTGGAGAGAAAGTGGCAGGGAAACCATACAGAAGGGTTTTGCAGTAGTTCAGGCAACAGAAGTCTGGGCTTGACCTACTACTTAGCTCAGCTAAGTGGGACGAGCTATTCCTCACAGGGAACAGGAAGGGGCCTGGGCTGGAGTCCCGGCTCAGCCAACTGTCTGTGCGATCTCCAGCCCATCTGACACGCAACGGGCCCTGGCTGCCAGCTGTAAATGTTTACTGAGCGCCTGTGATGTGCCAGCCTCTGTGCTAGCTACGGGGGATGCGGCCGCAGATGAGACAAACAGGGTTTGTTCCCTCACGGAACTCGGGAATTAGTGGGCGGTTGCACAACAGCGTCACGGGGGAAGTGTTGGGGGCTTTGGGACCTCACAGAAAGGTCACTGAACCCGTTCTCTCGTGCTGCCTGTGCATCTCTTGTAGCAATGGTGGGTGACCATCTTTTGAGGAAATCTTTTGGATCCACCCCTTTTTCTGGGGGCACAGGGACAAGGCATTCTCCGGAAGAAGGGATTATTTCCAATGTCAGCGTTATTCTAGATGAAGAGCATCCCAGTTCAGGAAATGTGGGTTTGTCACTCAGGGGCATCTGCTATGCTTTTTTCTCTTAGGCCTGACCCCTGAGGAATCTAGTTAGGCCTGAGTGTGTCCAAGCAGCCTCCACTGCCTCCCAGTGAGGCCGGGTCCTGGGAGGGCGGGACGCCAGGGGCCCAGGTGGGGAATGGGGGCAGCTCCATGACTAGGTGGCACTCCACTTTGATGTTCTTCTAATTCTTTTAGCCCTTTTCAAATGTCTTAGTTTCCTAGGGCTATCACAACAAAGTGCCACAAACTGGGTGACTGCAAACAATAGAAACCTACTTTCTCATGGTTCGGGAGGCCAGAAGTCTGAAATTAAGTTGTTGGCAGAGTCTGTTCCTTCTGGAGGTTCGGAGGGAGAGTCTGTTCCAGTCCCCTCTCCTAGCTTCTGATGGTTGCTGGCAACCTTTGGTGTTCCTTGGCACACAGAAGCATCATTTCAATCTCTGCCTCTGTCATTACATGGAATTCTTCCCTGTGTCTCTGTGACCAGATTTCCCTTATTAAGACACCAGTCACTGGATTTAGGGCCCTCTGTAAATCCTAAAGAGTAGAGGCCCCTTCCTTTCCAGTGAGACCTGGCAGAGCTTCAAGTCTGGCTTGGCTGTGCTTTGGGGTGGGTGGCAGCCCCTCCCCCCATACTGCCCTGGGATGAACAGTGCTGAGGTTATCACCCAGGAGTGCTAGGAAGGTGACTGACACCAGAGGGCAGCAGTAACAAGGCGGAGGGTGGGGGTGGAGGCAGGAGAAGAAAGGTTAGAAAGCAATCAGTGCCCTGCCCCTGTTCCTCCATGAACTTCACCTCCAGATCTCTTCCGCATTTCTCAGACCACCTCTGGAAGACTGGTTCTGCTTCTCAGAACCGTCAGTCATTCGGCCCTTAATACTCGTGGATTTGTCATGTTAACTGCATTTTTGGGGAGACTTCTCTGTCTCCCCTACTAGATTGAAAGGTCCTAAGGAGCAGAGGCAGTGTTTTTATTAGAAACTCTTTGCAGATACAAAGAGTTAGAGTGAATAATAAAAGCTGCCATGTTTTGTGATGTGTACCCGGGGAGTGCTTTGCGGGCCTCCACGCCCTTTGCCGCAATCCCCAACCCAAGCTCCCAGATACTTTTTAAGAACCACAGCAATGGAAGTACATAGCACTTAGGGAGAGCTCACCTCCTGGCGCTTCACCATGCCTCTTACACAGCTCACCTCATTTAAGCTTCTCCCAACAATCCTGAGAAGTTGCTCCTATTACTCTCCCCATTTATAGCTGAGAAAACTGAGGCACAGAGGGCTTAAGAAGTGACTAGAGTCATACCACTTCCTGAGGACAGAGCTGCAATTCGAAGGCTATCTCCTGACACCAGGTCCAGCAATCTTCTCCGCTGTACTGCAGCCAGTTCCTCACCTCATGGGTGAAGCCAGAGTAAAAGTAAACATCTAGTAAAGTACAGCATGGGGAGTCTAGTCAATAATATTATAATTATGTATGTTGTCAGATGGGTACTAGACTTATCTGGGTGATTGCTTGGTAAGGTATATAAAATGTGTAATTGTTATGTACACCTGAAACTAATATAATATTGCATGTCAACTATGACTGAAAAATAAATTTTAGCCGTGGCTGGTGTGGCTCAGTGCATTGAGTGTTGGCCTTTGAACCAAGGGGTCGCAGGCTCGATTCCCGGTCAGGGCACATGCCTGGGTTTTAGGCTGGGTCCCTGGTTGTGGGTGTGTGAGAGGCAACCGCTGATGTTTCTCTCCCTCTCTCTTTCCCTTCCCTTCCCTTCCCTTCTCTCTGAAAGTAAATATGTAAAATCTTTTTTTAAAAGTAAAAGAAAAATAAATTTTAGCCCTGGCTGGTGTGGCTCAGTGGTTTGAGTACAGGCCTGTGAACCAAAGGGCTGCTGGTTCGATTCCCAGTCAGGGCACTTGTTTCCCCAGCTGGGGGAGCGCAAGAGGCAACCACACATTGATGTTTCTCTCCCTCTCTTTCTTCCTCTCTTCTCCTCTCTCTGGAAATAAGTAAAATCTTAAAAGAAAAATGTTTAAAAAAAGGAAAAAAGTAAACATCCAGGGCTGCCTTCAAATGAAGCAGCCAGACGACTCAGAGATTGAACTTCAGACTTTTTTAAAAATCCTCTCCTGAGGACATCTTTTTTTCACTGTTGTTTTTAGAGGGGAAGGGAGAGAGAGAAAGAGCTATGCACTGGGACTGAAGATAGTACAGGTCTGGACATCAGCATTTCGGTTATCGGAAATGCTCCAACCAACAGAGCCACACTGGCCAGGGCTGAACTTCAGACTTTTAATCAAAGGCCTTGGGGTTCATGCTCCCATTTGGAAATTGCTTACTTCTTAAGTAGTAAAATGCCTGGTTGGGCAGGTCCAAACAGTGCCTGAGATGCTTTCCAAGACTAACACTCCAGGAGTTTATGACACAAATAGCAGTGTGCAGAGGAGCCTGTGGAAGGTGACTGTCCCCCTCAGAGGTGCTGGATGAAACACAGGGTGGCCACATCCCACCTCCCCGGTCCCTGGCTGAAAGGGTGGAGTGGGGAAGGGGTATATGGGCTGGGCGTATGTGCATATGAGGAGTGGAACTGAGCCCCTTTCCCCTCCCTCCTTTAGGTTCTTTAAGGAGGTTGCTCAGCCTCAGAGAGAAGTCTTCTTTGTTCCTTGTCCCCCTGGTGGCAGAGGGCAGAGGAAGAAAGTAGGCCAAGGCCTCGACCTGCCTGGTGTCTGGCCGGCCCCAGCCCTGGCCGTGCAGACAAAGCTATGCTATAGTACACGGATACAACCAGGTGCTGAAATGCTTTCTCTCCCCTAATGTGAGTGACTATGTAGAGCCCGAAAGGTTTTTCCAAAGCAGGGGAGATTAAGTTTCAATTCCATTTCAGGTTGTTTTGTATTATTTTCTCTATCCTTAGAAAATTCTAACACTTCCTGACTTAGCACCCCACTGGCTACTGACCGTAGCCTCTCCTGGTTTTGGAGTTTCCCAGTTTCAGGTGGATCTGGCTGCACTCTGCTTCCTGCCTCCGTCCAGACTCCCTGCTGTTGTCTTTTTCTGAGGCTGTAGTTGGACAGGGTGACCTTTTCTTGCTCTCCCAAGATGTAACACACCATCGCCAAAATTATTGTTGGCTTCATTGTTCATCAGCCGTCCAAAATTCTATTCTATTATGCAATTTGCACTACTGATTCATGATTTATCAAACTTAAAAATATATATATATATATAACTGCAGGGAGAACTGTTGGTCTCTGTTGGGAGGAAAAAGGCATGTAGGACAAAGACCCTCCCTCAGAGAGGCTGCACCTGTGCAGGAGTTTCTTATACAGTCACATTCATTTGTTCACAAAGGAACTGTTAAGTAGTAAGCACCAGGCAATGGTAGGCACTGCAGATACCAAGACCAATAAGATACCATTCCTGTCCTCCAGGAGTTCACCGTGAAGAGATCACTGGCTAGTAATTTGAGGTGTTTGATGGGCATGGTGCTTTAATAATTTCTGCCTGTTATCTATTGCTGTGTAACAAACCACTCCAATTTATTAGCTTAAAACAACAATGATTTACTTTTCCTTACGATTCTGTGGTTTACCCTGGTGGTTCTTTTGCTGGTGTCACCTGGGCACATGCACATGGTTGCATTCAGGGGTCAGTTCAGCTAGATGGGCTCACTCTCATCTGAGCCCTCAGCTGGGACTGCTGGATAGACTGGGATAATCTGGCTTCTCTCTGACCACATGGCTTCTTTCCAGGTGGGCTCTCACCCTCCTTCAGATGATACCGGGCTCTGTTACATGATGGCAGAGAATTCCAAGAGGGTGAAAAACCAAAGTCCCAAGGTCTCTTGAGGTCTTGGCTCAATGTTGCAAATGCTACCCACACTGCATCCTATTGGTCAACCCAAGACACAAGGCTGGGCCAGACTCCACCTTCTGATGGGAGGAGTGGCAAGGTCACGTTGCAAAGGGTGTGCGTATAGATGGAGAGGAATTTGAGGTTATGTTTTGCAATCGACCACAGTTGCCAACATAAACACAAAATTCTATTTCATGTAAAAGTTCAGGTTTACTATTTTTTCTTGAAAAACGGGGAGATTTGGCAACATCTCCCCATTGCTAGAGCTGAGTTACTACTGGCCTACCGAGACTGGACATTGCTTCTCCAGCTCATCGGAGTCTCCCCATCACTATCTATTGCTTATCTCAGGCTCTGCTCAGCCAGCAAACCTGTTCCTGACCACTATCTGTGACTGCTATTTGTGACTGCTGTCTGTAGCCTTTCTGGCCATAACCATGGAGGACAGTGTGTGATGAGATCAAATATGTCCTAGAGGTCACTCAGCCACTTGCTTCTGTGTGGTGATGTGAGGCATTATAAAGTGGCACAGAAGTAATTTTCTATTAAAAATAGTTTAAATGCTGAACTATTTAAACTATTACTGAACTAAATGCTGAACTAAATGCTGAACTATTAATACTATTAGCAGGGCTAATCGTATTAGTTCCCTTGAACTGCTATCAAAATTACCACAAACTGGGTGGCTTAAAACAACATAAATTCATACTTTCAGAGTCTGGAGGCCAGAAGTCCAATATCAAGGTGTCAGCAGGGCCGTGCTCTCTCTGCAGGCTGCAGGGAAGAACACTTCCTTGCCTCTTCCAGCTTCTGATGGCTCCCAGCCATCCTTGGCTTGTCCTTCTCCTGCATCCCTGCAGCCTCTGTCTCCATCTTCACATGGTCTTCTTCTGCTCTGAGTCTCTCTGTCTTCTCCTCTTCTTATAAGATCACTGGTCATTATTGGATTCAGAGCCCACTCTAATCCAGCATGACCTCATCTTAGTCAATTACATCCACAAAGACTCGGTTTCAAAATAATGTCACAATCTGAGACTCTAGGTGGCAGTGGACGTTGGGGGGACACTATTCAACCCACTGCACTAGTGAATGGTTCTTCTAGATGAAACAGGGCATTTAGAAATGTATGCCTCTATGTTACCACACTCACTTCAATCTAATATAGTTTGTTGAGTGAGAGCCTGGCAGCATTATAACTAGGCATTTTGTGCAACCGCGGTCATACTCAGAGCGTGTATCTGCCACAGGAATTCTCCAGGTTGGGAGGAGGAGGCACAAGAAGGGAAAGGCTGAGGACAGCTGGTAAAGACAGTGAGTACTACTTGACTGGAGAAGGGGTTAGGGCAGTCAACAGAAGCTTCAACAGGAGGTGGGGAGCAGTGTTTGACTGAGACCTCTGACTGTAGGAGGGCTTAGATGGGCAAGAGGAAGTGAAAGGACAGCCTGGACAAAAATTCAGAGACTTCGTGACATGCTGGTGCAAAGTAAGTGACCAGTATGGTCCGACGATGGCAAAGGTGAACGGTGAAATTTGGGGTGGGCAGTGTCAGTCAGGGCTGTGAGGTCAGACATAGACCTGTGAGCTGGTAGAACCAGGTGTTCAAATCATATCAACTGATTTTATATCTCGTATCTTGAACTCCCTTTAATGGTTCCTTTGGCCCTGGCTTGTGTGGCTCAGTGGATTGAGAAGCAGACTGCGAACTAAGGGGTCACTGGTTTGGTTCCCTGTCAGGGCACATGCCTGGGTTGTGGGCAGGGTCCCCAGTGGGGGGTGCGTGGGAAGCAGCGACACATTGATGTTTCTCTCCTTCTCTTTCTGTCTCCCTCCCCATCTCTCCAAAAATAAATAAATAAAATCTTTAAAAAATATATTTCTTTTGAACAGTAACAACACTAAGAACTAATGATTATAAATGTTTACTAGACATCTAGTAAGCACTCTATATACTTTATCTCATTTAATGCCCCCAATTTCCCACCTCATTGACTAGGTAGTATTATTGTCCTCTTTACACGTGAGAGAGCTGGGATTCTTAGATCTGGGATATAGTCCCTGGGCTCCAGATATCAGAGCCTGCCTTTTTGATCACTATGCTCAACTGCCGTCGCCAAGTGGGTTCCATGGAGAATAATGTTGGAAAACTACTGGTGGGGAGTTACTGAAGATGTCTGAGCAAGCTTATGCCACCAAGACAGTGGGATTCTTCAATTAACTGGGCATCTGGCTTCTGAAGCCAGGGTGGTGTCTGTGGCTTCTGAACCAAATACATCTCAGGAGATAGGGACATATTCATGGGTAAACTAAGGAGAAGCAGTGAGTGAATTGCTTGTGCAAAACACAAGTGTGACACGCAAAGTGTGGTCAGTTCCCTCTTAGATACTGTAGGCTCACTACTGCCGAGAGCTGTGAGTTTCAGTATTAATACAGTGTTATAGTAAAAAACAAAAAACAAACAACCCCCCCAACCAAACAACATCAACAAAACGAGAAAGAAGGATGCTAATGTTAACTGTTGTAACAAAAGCACCACACTGGTGCTGGATGTTGATTGTAAATGAGGCTGTGCATGTGTGGAGGGGAGGGGCAGATGGGAACCCTGGACTTTCCACCCAAATTTGCTGAGAACCTAAAAATGCTCTAAAAATAAAGTCTAAGTGTATAGGAAAAAAAAGAGGAAGGTAGTGGCTTTTGAGGTCAATACGGAAAACACAGGTAAATAGTTAATTGTTTTTAACTGCAAGACCTACAGCATTCCTTTTCCTTCAAACACTCAATATGATTGCAGTGCTATGATTATGCCATTATTTGTTCAGCTCCAGGCACAGACTCCATGAAAGCAGGCACCACGATCACAGATACATCTCCAGCACCTACAACAGAGTTTGGCACATGGTAGGCACTCAATACGTACCCACGGGAGGAAAGAGAAATCAACCCTGTAGGACTTGTAAGACCGGATGATGGATTAGATGAGAGAGGTGAGGGAGCAGGAGGAGGGCCAGAGCTTTGGAGTGGCTCTAATCACTCATACACCACACTTGTTAGAGACGATCCTTCCTGAAGTTCCCCACTGCCTACCCCGTTGTGCTTGACTTGTGAAGGCCTCTGGCCTCTGGAGCCCCTATCTGACCAGCTCTGCCCTGCTCCTCTCGGTGGCCTCCAGGCAAGTCTTTGAATATGCCCCAGCACACACTGTGTTCACTGCCCCCCACCAGGCCTCCCGCCTTCCACAGCCACTGAATCCAAATGCCCTCACAGCCAGCCTCAAAGCCCTGGTTCAACACCCCTAGAGCTTTGAAACATTGTCGTCCTTGGTTTTGTGCAATAATTTTCCCAAGTGCATAGGTGTCTCAAGGCAGTAAATATGGGGTGATCGTGGGAGCCACCAGTGTTCTCTGCTGTCCCTGGGAAGCCAGGGAGTAGATCCCCATGAGCCATACCTCAGGCGTTTTGTAGGAAGGACTGGAAGTATTGCCAGGACAGAGGCAAGGTAGAAACCGCTGTATCTGCTGTGATGTCAGGGACAGAGGCTCTCTTTGCTAGCTCAAGCCAAGATAAACAGTAACCCTGAAGTCCTAGGAACGACCCTTTAGAAATGAGCTCAGAAGAGGTGTGGATAGTGCCCTTCATGCCAATTGGAACATTCTTAATAACGGAAGAAAGAATTTCCTCCTTAGGTATTGGTATATTTGTATAAGAATAAGTCTATCTTCCTCCTGTTAATATTAAACAATTATGAAGGCAGTACCTGCTCATTAAAAACATTTAAAAATATTTAAAAAAATGTAAAGCTCTAAGAAGCGGAAAGGGGAAGTGGAAGTCTCGTCCTGCATTCCCTACCCACCTCTGCCCGCCCTTACTTTAAATTCAGGCTATGTGTCTTGCTTTGCAGCCCGTGCCCTGCTCCCCCACTTTAACGGGTTGAGAAATCATCTACCTCATTATTTTTATTGGCCACATAATTTTTAGCAGCGTGAGTGCACCATAATTCTGGAGAACAATCTAAGCATGCACAGCCTTTAAAGCAGCAATTCTGTTTCTAGGAATTTGTCTCACAGAAGCGCCAGCACCAGTGTGAGAGACTGTCCCCGAATGTTTGCCAACAGTGAAACAATGGAGTCAGCCTGTTAATCTGTAATATAATTGAGGAGAGACAGAGAGCAAACCACTTAGGTATGAAAAACTCTGGTTTTGGGGACTCTGTAGCGGGAACAAAGGGCCCTTATGGAATGGCGGACATGTGTTTCCCACTAACAAAAGCTTCTCCTTCGGGGGTTCAAACAGGGCAGCCAGTGTCAGGCTACCTGGACTCCCGAGGGCTAAGCCAATTGGAGGGCCACTCCTTTTTTCTTTTCCCCCTAAAGACGGAGGTTAGCAAGGTATCCTGAATTTTGCTTCTTAATTTTTGGTACAAAACAGAAGAATCTAACTAAATTATACATTTTAAAGACCATAAACACCACAAACACTTTAAAATTCAGAAAAAATAGCATGGTGTTTTAAAATTACGACTGACTACTTAATGTCCAGTTGGCGTGAGCATCTCAGGTGAGGTGGTACAGTGCATGGGCAGTGGGAATAGTTCTGGAAGACATGTCGGCTCAGGCATGGCAAACAATTACTTAAGTCTGTATGCAAGTTACTGTGAGTTATGTAAATCTATTCCATGAAACCTGTAAGTCATGCGTCTGCAACCCACATTCCCCTTAACCAGATCCCCAAAATGCCCGTGGCTGCTCCAGGGTCACTTGAGACAAGGGGAAGTGTGACGGGGAAGTGTGACAGGGAAGTCTAAAGGGAAAGGCAACATGATCTTAACCAATGGGGTTAAAATCTGTCTTGCAAATTTGATAGAAACACAGGACCGTGCAAACAGCCAGCTTTGGCAGGGCCTCTGTGAGGGCAGTAGTGAAGGGACACCGTGAACATGCCTCTGGCTGGGGGCATGGACAGCACATCGGGACAGCAAGAGTCGGATGGTGCCCCCAGCACTCCTTCCCTTGCACTTGGCTTTATAAAGTTCACCTTGGTATGTCTGGGTATAGTTTCATTTTTGGACACACAGAGGAGCCCAGTTTTACCCCCATTTTTTAAAATGCCGGTATTCCATTGTATGAACACCCACACTGATTATTTCAAGCTGCCGTAACAAACAGTGCTGCAAAGTACAGGCTTGTTCGTATTTTTTTAAGCATCTGTGAGAATATATTTGTAAAATACATTCTTATAGTGCCACTGCTGGGTCTCAGAGTATACCCAGTTGAGATTCTGATGGATATTGCCACGTGCTGTCCCTGAGGGCCAGCCAACTGGGTATGAGAGTGGCCACCCCTGCGTGTTAGCAAATACCGCTGATTCTTCTTACTGGACAGGTGAAAAATGCCATCTTGCTGTAGTTTTAATTCGCATTTCTCTCAGGAATGGTGAAGGGCAGCATCTTTCCATATACTTAAGAACTACTTATATTTCCTTTTCTGAGGACTGTTTATATACTTTGTCCATTTTTCTATTGAGTTAAACTTTTTCTTATTGATTTGTAAGAGCTGTTTCAATGTTAAGGAAATTGGCCCTTGGTCTGTGTTATAATTGGCAAATATATTTTGCTAGCTTTTGATTTGTTAACTGACTGTTTGTGGTGTTAATTTTCTCATAGGGAAAAATTCTATATTTATGTGACTGAATGTTCTAAGCATTTTTTCCCATAAATAAGAAATTTACTTGTTTTTTTAAAAAAAATCCAGCTTCTTTTCCAAAGAAACACCAAATGGTGGATGATGCCAGTGTTGGGGGGAGGCCCTGGGGACCCAGGCTGTGGCAGCTTCTGTGGAGAATTTGGCAGTGGCATCTGGCACTGAGGTCTCAGCTGGGGTGGGGGTCAGGGTCAAGGTAGGGCTGAGGCAATGAGGCTTGTGAAGGCAAGGCCAAGGACAAGAAGTGGATCCCTGTCACCACACTGGGCCAGCTAGTCAAGGACATGAAGATCAAGTCCTTGCCTTTCCTGGAGGAAATCTATCTTTTTTCTCTGCCCATCAGGAATCTGAGATCCTTGACTTTTTCTTGGGGGCCTTCCTCAAGGATGAGGTTCTGAAGATTATGCCCATGCAAAAGCAGACACGTGCAGGCCAGAGGACCCGGTTCAAGGCATTTGCCGCCTCTGGGGACTACATTGGACATGCTAGTCTGAGTGTTAAGTGCTCAGAGGAAGTACCTACTGCCATCTGTGGAGCCATCACTCTGGCCAAGCTCTCCATTGTCCCTGTGTGGCAAGGCTCCTGGGGGAACTCGATCAGTAAGCCCCACACCATCCCTTGTAAGGTGACCACCCCCCAGCCACTGTGGCTCCGTGCTGGTGCAGCTCACCTCCACCCTCAGGGGCACTGGCATCATCTCAGCCCCTGTGCCCATGAGGCTGCTGCTGATGGCTGGTGTTGACGACCACTACACCTCGACCAGGGGCTGCACTACTACCCTGGGCAACTTCGCCAAGGCCACCTTCAATGATGTCTCTGAGACCTACAGCTTTCTCACCCCTGACCTCTGGCAAGAGACTGTGTTCACCAGGCCTCCCTACAGGAATTCACTGACCATCTAGTCAAGACCCTCCCCATAGTGTCTGTGCAGAGGACCCAGGGCACTGGGCAGGCTCCAGCCGTGGCCACCACATAATTTTATACAAGAAAAATAAAGTGAATTAAGCTTGTTAAAAAAAAATCCAAATGCCAGCATTGTCCAGAAAAATTTAAAAGGTTTATTTATAATTGTTATAAGTTGAACTGCTAAAACTTGTTCACTGAAACATTTTGACTCGCATTAATGCTTTCTGTCCCTACATTTATATTTTTAAAAATTTACACACAAGTGAAAAAGGGAAACTGCCAATACCTGATTTCTGCACCCTATTTTCCACTTGCAATCATATACTTAGCTACCTTTTGACCCCATGGGAAAAATATATAATGTTCAGAGCTAACAATAACAGGAAGAAGATAATTTAAAAAATGGAAGTGTTTTCCATCATAACAGATTCTTTAAAAATTTTTTCATATTATATTATATTAATTATACTATTACAGTTTTCCCAGTTTTTCTCCCTCCACACAGCCCCACCCAGCACCCTCAGGAAATCCCCACACCATTGTCCATGTCCATTGATCAAGCGTAGATATTCTTTGGCTGCTCTATTTCCTACACTGGACTTTAAATCCCCATGACTATTCTGTAACTACCATTTGTACTTTTTTAAAAAATATATTTCATTGATTATGCTATTACAGTTGTCCCATTTCCTCCCCTTTAATCCCCTCTGCCCTGCACACTCCCTCCCACTCACATTCCCGCTCCTTGTCCATGTGTCATACTTATACGTTCTTTGGCTTCTACATTTCCAATACTATTCTTGCCCTCCCCTTGTCTATTTTCTACCTACCATCTATGCTATTTATTCCCTGTACCTTTTCCCCCTCTCTCCTCTTCCCATTCCCCTGTTGCTAACCCTCCATGTGATCTCCATTGCTGTGTTTCTGTTCCTGTTCTAGTTGTTTGCTTAGTTTTTTTGTTTTTGTTTAGGTGTAGTTGTTAATCACTGTGAGTTTGCTATCACTTTACTGTTCATATTTTTGATCTTCTTCTTTTTCTTAGATAAGTCCCTTTAACATTTCATATAATAAGGGCTTGGTGATGATGAACTCCTTTAACTTGACCTTATCTGAGAAGCACTTTATCTGTCCTTCCATTCTAAATGAAAGCTTTGCTGGATAGAGCAATCTGGGATGTAGGTCCTCGCCTTTCATGGCTTGGAATACTTCTTTCCAGCCCCTTCTTGTCTATAAGGGCTCTTTTGAGAAATCAGCTAACAGTCTTATGGGCACTCTTTTGTAGGTAACTGTCTTTCCTTTTCTGTTGTTGCTTCTAAGACTCTCTCCTTCTGTTTAATCTTAGGTAATGTAATTATGATGCGCCTTGGTGTGTTCCTCCTTGGGTCTAATTTCTTTGGAACTCTCTGAGATTCCTGGACTTCCTAGAATTCTCTTTCCTTTGCCAGATTGAGGAAGTTCTCTTTCATTATTTGTTCAAATAAGTTTTCCATTTGTTGCTCTTCCTCTTCCCCATCTGGTACCCCTATGATTCAGATGTTGAAGCTTTTAAAGATGCCCCGAGGTTCCTAAGCTTCTTCTCATTTTTTTTTGAATTTTTCTTTCTTCATTCTGTTCTGGTTGAATGTTTCTTTCTTCCTTCTGGTCCAAACTGTTGATTTGAGCCCCAGTTTCCTTCCCATCACTATTGATTCCCTGTACATTTTCCTTTATTTCACTTACCATAGCCTTCATTTTTTCATCTAATTTGTGACCATATTCAACTCATTCTGTGAGCATCCTGATTACCAGTGTTTTGAACTGTGCATCTGATAGGTTGGTTATCTCTTTGTCGCTTAGTTGTATTTTTTCTGGAGCTTTGATCTGTTCTTTCATTTGGACCTTTTCTTTTTCCTTTTTTGTTTTTTGTCTCTGAGCCTGTTATGTAGTAAGGGGTGGAGCCTTAGGTGTTCACCAGGGTGGGGCAATCCAGGTCTCTGTGTTGTGTTGTGACACTGTATTTGGGGGAGGAGTCCCATAGGGAATGGTGCTGTTTGCTCCACTTTCTGCCGGATTTCAGTCACTTCCTCTGCTACCCACAAGCAAAGTGGGCATCTTCTGGTGCTGATTCCTGTGTGGGTGGATTTGTGTACGTTCTAGGACCCTGTGGGTCTCTCCAACAAACTCTTCTGTGAGGCCTAGAGTTTCTCCCGCTGCCGCCTCAACCCCCACAGGTGTTTTCATCAGAGGTTTGAGGCTTTATTTCCATGTGTGGGAACCCCGGGTTGCTCAGTCTGTCTCGCTCCCCAGTTGTTCCTCCCAGTTGATCTGCACGCAAAAGTGGGACCGCCTGGGCCACTATGCCCTGTCTTGCCCACCAGCCACCTCCTTGCCCACCCTGGTCTTCCAGCCACTGCCTTGCCAAGAGTCCTCTCTGACCAGCTGCCCGTCTCCACCCCTCCTACCGGTCTGAATGAATATTTCTTCTTTAACTCCTTGGTTGTCAGACTTCCATACAATTCAATCTTCTGTCAGTTCTGGTTGTTTTGTTTTTTAATTGTTGTTGTCCTTCTTTTGGCTGTGCAAGGAGGCACAGTGCATCATAACAGATTCTTAAGCACATTCTCCTGTATGTGGTGTACTAGCTGGATCTCCTTTGGCATAGTTGCTATATGTTTGCCATGGATAGCACACAGGCTGGTGTTTCAAAAAGACTAACCAGATAGGCCTCACATACCTCCTGCAAAGCACCAGTAGTTGCTCTCTGGAAGAGCAGATATGTTTTGAAGTCCTGAGCAATTTCTCACACCAGACACTGCAAGAGAAGTTTGCAGATCATAAGTTCAGTGGACTTCTGATAATGTCTAACTTCACACAGTGCCATGGTACCAGGACTGCAACGATGAGGTGTTTTCACTCCTCCACAAGAGGGCACACCTAGCAAGAGGCTTTTGTAGCTATTTGCTTCCTTGGTGCTTTACCACCCTTCCATATGAGGGATGATACATCCTTACTTACTCACCCTCCTCCTTTGGGTGGAGCTTCGGTAGCTAGAGGTCACTCTGGTGTTTGAGAGTGATGCTGGTGCAGTGGCATCTGTGAATACCTGTTAAATGACTTCTGATACGGTGCCATCCTTTGAAAGGCTTTTCTCTCCCAGTGTAAGAGTAAAAAATGTTCTCCCATGGTTTGTTGTAGTATTTTTATAATTTCATTTCTTAAATTTTTATTTTAATTGTTCAAGTGCAGTTTTCTGCCTTTTACCCCCATCCCAGCCCACCCCTCCAGCCCTCCCCACCTCCCTCCCATTTCCAACCCTCCTTGTTATTGTCCATGTGTCCTTTATATTTGTTCCTGCAAACCCTTCCCCTTTCCCCCTGAAATTCCCTCCCTTCTACTTTCTGGTATAATTTCATTTTTGATAATTAAATTTTTGATTTTTCAGGAATTTGTTTTGGTGTAGGGGTGAGGTGTGCATATTTTATTTTATCTCAAAGAGCTCCCCATTGTCATAAGATCATTTATGGAAAAATACACGTTGACTGAAGGGCTTTTGTCAGAATACTAAATTAAAGGGTGTGGATGTTCTGCATTTCTAGATTTTTGGTCTGTTCCACTGAATAGTTTGTCCATCCATGCACCAGTTGCTTAGAGTAGTTTTATATGTACTGATTTTGCACCTCCAGCTTTTAGAACTGTGAGAGAATGCATTTCTGTTGTTTTAAGCCACCCACTTGTGCTAACTTGTAAAGACACCTGCAGGAAACTGATATAGTGACAGAGCTGGGATTTGAGTGCAAGCCTTTGACTGTAAGCCCTGTGTTCTGAATAGGAGCTCAGGGATAGTCAGCCTTGTTCCTGAGATAGAGTGTTTGTGGGGGAGGTGCAGGGAAATTAGTATAATGCCGATATCCTTGGGCCTCATCAGCCTGTGGGTGCTAAGGGCCAAAGGGTTGTGCTGAACACAAAATGTCCCTTTTAGTTCTCCCCTTTGCTCTTCTCCAGCCTGTCTTGTGTCCTTGAAGCTGACTTCAGTGGACTGTCTTGATCACACTTCCTTGCCCTTTGACTTCTGATTGGTTTTGGCCAATGCTAGGCAGCAGCAGGGAATTGAAAGGTGATCCCCTCCATGCTGGGCCACAGCTTCTCAATGGCTATGACTTTTTACCTAAGGTCACAGTTCCTATTCTGTGGCCGTCTACAGCTCCAGCTCTGGCCCATTGGTTCCAGTGACCACTTCTTTCTGTTTCCTTTTCAGGCCTATAGCTTTCCCCATACTAGCCCTGGAGTACTGCACCCCTCTCTTATTTGTTTTCCTTAACCCTGCCCACAACCCCATAAAAGTGCTATTCTTTAAAATTCCATCAGCCATCCCTTTGAGAGGACTATGTGTTTCCTACCAGATCCTAACCAACAGGGGGCACCACCACTCCCCCAATACCTAGAGTAACTCCAGTTTCCTTGGCTGTTGCCCCCGCCTGCTCATTTGGAATCACCTTAAGTCTTGACCATTCTATGTGCCATTGGGAAGCCACTTCTCTGATGGGGGGCGCTCCAGGCAGGCAAGCTGCCCAGGGACCCTGGCGAAGTTGGGGAGGAGCCTGTCTCCCCTCCGGGTTGCTCTGCACAAAGATCCTAAGCAGGCTGCCTGGGTCCCGGGGCTCACCACCCCCGCCCCTAGGAATTGGGCTGGGAATGGTCTGGGCTAGGTGGGGAGGTCTTCCAGTGACAGAACTGCCTGTCTCTCTGGAGCCTGGGAGGGATAAGATCTGTCACTGTCAGGATCACAGAGCAGGCCAGTCCTTTGATCACAGGGAGTTTCTCCCTGAGGCTCCTCATTCCTTATGCAAACAGGCCCATGGCAGGGTGTGCTACCTGTTGACAGACATGCCTAGACATACCTGTTACTCTTTAGTCTTGACCTGGGATCTTTCTATACAAGGTGGAAGGTAGATTTGGGTCAGGGTGAGGAAGGCCTCAAAACAATCAAACAAGTTTTAACATAATACTGTAGTCAAGGAATGGATAGATGTATTCAAGCTGGGGAGAGACCAGGATCAAAAATCGTTTAGCGCTCAGGGTGTTGCCATCTGAGAGCCTGGGTTTTTGCGCTCCCTCTAGCTGAAACACCACCCCAACCAAAGAGGCTCCATCATCGCACCTCGTTTGATTTCCAGCAGATTGTGTGCAGTACTATTCCTTGAAATCACAGCTGTTTTCTTCTCTCTTCATTTACTCCGTGAAGGCAGGCAGATACCTGTCTCAGTCAAGGCTCTATACCTAGGGCCTGGCTCATAGTAGGCACTCAATACATATGTGTGGAATTTGTTGAATGAGTGAATAAATGTGGCCTTATTTATTTATGGTCCATCTATTCCTTAGAAGAGGGAGCCTGGAGAGGTCAAGGGATTTAGCTCCCTGCTTAACAGTGTACAACTCATCGCTGACAAAGCTGGGGCTAGAACCAGGATATCTAACCAACTCCACTATACTCAGGTGGAGAGGCAGGCGGAGAATGGGTTGGCAGGAGAGTTAAGGGGAGCCTGATGTAGGAGCCAGACTGGTGGCATCTACATGGCAGTGAAATTCAAAAGGACAGGAAGGAGAGGAGTCTCTGGGAATGTATGGTGACACAGTGGTCAGAGCTGAGGTGGTGGAGAACTGACAGGATTTAGGGAGGAAAAATGAAAACATATTGGATGTTTACTCCTTGCCAGGCAATGTGCCGGGTGTGGTACCTCTACCTGTGTGGTCTGATTCACAACCTGTGCTGTAGGTATTATTATCCCCTGTTTTGTGAGCTGAGGGAAATAGAGGCACAAGAATTTAAATAAATTACCCACTTTTTCCCATTTATCAAGCACCTGACTCCTAACCTTGCCCTCTTTCCACCCTCCACATGGGATTTGAACATAAGATTAAAGCTGAGAGTTTTCCTCTAAGATGCTTGAGGTTCACAGTTAATTGGAAGAGAGCAGCAAGAATTAAGTGTTTATTAGTGCAGAGCGGGGGTATTTGGCGGTCAGCTCGCTTCAGAGGAGCAACTGACGTACACAGTGAGTCAGGAGCTTCTTTTGATAAAAGGGAGAGCAGTTAGAGGAAGGAAGAGTGGAGAGATACAAGTTCACCCTGGGAGTCTACTTCCAGGTGCTGTAGAGGGGCAGGTTAGGGACGTGACAAGTAGCAGAGCTCCAGGCCTTGGAGCTAGAGGTGATACAGATCACCTTTTTCCTTATCTGGATTCCAATCTAGGGAGAAGCAGCAGAAGTGGGTGTGGCACTGGACTGGTTGGGCCCAGTTCAGTCCAGACTAGGAGTGGTGTGAGCCCATCTCCCCTACCCCTCGCTGGGCTGTGTCCTCGCGGTGGGGCACTCCTGGTCCTTGCCTGTGCACACACAGAAACATGGTGTTTCCCTCAGCCCAGATGTTCCATGGCAGCTCTGATTTAAAGTCCACTGACCTTTGTCCCCATAGGTACACTTGTCCCTGTCAGACTGTGGTTCTCCGTTTGGGCTCGGAACATAAAGGTCACTGAGGCCCAGATGCAGATTGTGCTCTCCACAGAGCCAGGTCCTGTTCAGGCTACAGGGCAGCATAAGGTGTCCTTTGTGCTGGGGATGCCTCCAGGGCCTGGTGTTGGAGGTGGCCCCCAGCCCAGGGCCAGTCCCTGACCACTGATACCACGCAGTTGGCTGTGGGTCAAGGTCAACCCTCCCTCAACCCAAACCCTCAGAGGCTGTGCTACCCACCAGACCCTCACTCCCATCCTAAAGCCTCAAGGCATAACTCAAACTTGCTATTAAAAAAAAAAAAAAGGCTTTCATAAACAAGGCAAGTCTGAAAACTGGGGCAGGGAGGCCCCTCCAGCCCTAGGGGCTTCAGGAGGGTCTGGGCGGCCTGCCAGCTCCTGGCTGTCCCCAGACTTGGGGGGAAGGGTGGGGAGGCTGTGCTGTTACTGTCTCCTGCCCGCCCGGTTTCCAGCCCAGAGTTTCTTTGGGCCCGGGCCTCCTGGGCTCCCCACCCTGTCCTCTCTTAACCCTTTCCTTGAGGGAGGGAGGGGGCACAGGTCCCCGTTCTCCGAAGAGGCTTGGGAGGCGGTGGGGTGAGAGGGAGGAACCGAGGGAAAAGCCAGGTCCCTAAAACCAAGCCCCCTCTCGCTCATCCGCATGCCCCTCCTTCCCCTTCCTTTTCCTTCCACTGGGGAAAGGGGAACGTGGAAGGAAATTAACTTTGACCCCTAGATTCTGGCTCTGGGCCCAAAACTTGGGTGGAAGGCAGAGGTTTCCAGTACCTCTCGTCTGCCCCTCAATTCTCCCTCCCCCCTAGAAGCTGCCCAGCAGTCGGAGAAGGAGTTCATCCCGGAGGGGCTGGAGGAGTGGTGAAGGGGGAAGGCTTGGGGCGGAGGGAAGGGCGGCGGGAGCCGACCGGTCCCACCCCCAGCTGCAACCCCTGGCAGGAAGAGATTGTCGCTGGAGCCGCCGAAAGGGACGGAGCTCCGGAGGGCGGGTGGGTCTGCGGGCCGGGAAGACCCTGGCGGAGGCTCCGCACGCCCCAAGAGCAGGGGGCGTGGCCTGGGCTTCTCCGACCGGGGACTGGGGAGCCTCCTGCACTGGGATCCCGGTGACACTTTGGGCTCCCTCCTTCCAGGAGCAGGCGGGGCAGCCATGCTCCTGGCTGGGGGCGACCCTCCCGCGCAGGAATGGGTCATGGTGCAGATCAAATCGAAGCCCCGGGTGCAGCGACAGCGGCTGCAAGTACAGCGCATCTTCAGGGTCAAGCTGAACGCCTTCCAGAGCCGCCCAGACAGCCCCTACTTCTGGCTGCAGCTCGAGGGGCCCAGGGAGAACATGGGCAAAGCCAAGGTAAACAGCTTCTTCCCGCTCCCACCCGTCCCTTCCTGCCAGACCCCTCTCCCACTCCGCTGCCAGCCGGGGAGACAAGGGTCCCTAGAGTCCCCGGGATCTGCATTCGGCAGAATGGCGGGCAGGTACTGTACCATCCTCCCCTCATTCCAGATCTGCAGCCTTGGTTCCTTCTCTCTGGTTTCTTCTTTCTTTTCTGCCCCACCCCTTTCTCGCGTGCCACTTCTGTCCCTAAAGTGCCCTGAGAGAGGCTCCCCAGCGTGCGTACCCCCTTGAGCCTTCCCTAGCCAGGGCCCCAGCGTCCACAACTCCCCGCTTCTATCTGGGGAAAAACTTAAGGTCCTGCATTTCTATGGCCTCTGCAACACACCTCTTTGTTCTTCACCAAGAGGATCTTTCTATCTCTTTTTAAATCTCTTTAAATCCTGGGCTGTGCCATGGAGTCTCTCAGAGTGCTGGGACTGGAGGGCCTTAGAGATGCTGGTAAAGCAGTGCTGGCACTTTGCGGATGAGTTATCAGGGGCTGCAGAGGGTCAGGGGGCCTGAGTGCTCAGGGTCGGGTAGGCGGGGGTGGTGGGGCACTGGGACATGAACCTGGAGCTCTGGGTTCCCTGCTCCACGGTCTTGATGCCCTAGGCAGCCTGTTGCAGGGGCTCAGGGCTGGGAGTGCCGCTGCTCTGGAAGGCGCCAGCCCTTAGGGATGGGTTGAAATCTGGAAGGAGGGCCGTGGGCTTTCAGATGAAAGGGCCTGCCGTATGGCCCTGGGCACTGCATAGGCGGGGACCTAGTGCTCCTGTCTGTATTCTCCCCGGCTTCTCTCACAAGCTTCTCCTCCACTTGGGCCTTTCAAGCTCCCTTTGACTCCCCAGTCATGGCCAAGGTCTTCTTCTTCCCTAGGATTCCTTTATCTTATCTTTTCCTGGCAGGAATGCTACAGCCTCCCTCTTCCCCAGACCACCCCAGCTGGGTCTATACCAACATCCCAATTGGTCAAGGCCATGGCTGGGGGAGGTCCAGAAGGCACTGGCCAGAGGGCAGGCAGGCAGACTGGAAAGTTCCTCCCTCAGCCCCTCTGTCGAGCTGCTGCATCAGCAGTTTCTCCAGCTCTGACAGAGGTGCTGGGGGAGGGGTGGGGTGCCCGCCCCTCGAACAGATGTGCAGGAGCCGTGAGAGGAAGACTTTTCAGTCGCTGGGACAGCATGGGTTAATAAGAGGAGCCTTTGGGTTGTTTTGGGCCCTTAATCTTTTTGGTGCTTTCTGAGGTGCCCAGCTCCCCAGCTCCTGCTTCCATCCTGGATCAGCTTCACCAGGCCTGTCTGCTCCCACTCCCACTGTCTCCTCGGGATTGGGCCCTCACACCCCAGGCCCTGCTAATGTGACCAGAGCCTCCTCCAGCTCGCCCCCCCCCCCCCCCCCCCCCCCCCCCCCCCCCCCCCGCCATCTTCCACTGGGGAGAGGCACTGTTTAAGATGGAAATATAGCATGAGGGGTCCGAGGTAGGGCAGGGAAGGTGGGGTGTATAAGGCTCGTCCCAGGAGTGAGGAGATCCGGGCGGAATGTGCTGCCGCCAAGGTACACCAGGGCAGGGGTGTGGTGGAGAGAACTGGAGTTGGGGTTTGCTCCCTTCTAACTGGGTGACCTGGGTCAAATCAGTTACCTTCTCTTGAGCCTGTTTTCTCATCTATAAAATAATATAATAACACCCACATTATGGCAGGGTTGTGAGAATCAGAGGAAAGAAACAATGCATGCTTACGTACGTTTGCAAAATGTGCAGAGCCGTAGAGTATAGATGTCAGTTACTGTTGTTCACTGGCTGTGCAACTCTGAGCAAGTGCTCCCCCCTCTTAGCCTCAGTCTACTTGTTTGTAAAGCGAGAAGCTTGGATTAAATGCTTTCTGAGGTCAGTGTAAGGATGTCCTGTGGTTTCTGTGTGGAGGTCCTGTGGCTGACCCCGATTCCAGCTGCAGGGACACGGAGTCATGCATTTTGATAATGGCCTGTGATACACAGGCCAGCTGGCAGAGAGGCCTCAGTGAGACTGGAGGTTGCAGGGTGTGGAAGGGTTGTGGATAAGGATGGCCTGCTGGTGCGGGGAAGCAGGGTCAAGAAGGATTTGGATCTATCTGGAGAAGGGCCAGGTTATGGTCCTACATCATATGTGGTTGGTTTTCCAGGAAAAACCTCTGACAAACTCTATAGTGTCTTTACATAGTTTTGTTGTGGTGGGATCAAAAAAATAAAAACATTGCTAGAATCACATTCCCAGGCAGCAAAGACAAACACTGGGAGGTCTGGCCACTGAGGTGACATCCGCAAGTGGAAAGGAGGGTTTTAGTAAGGACCCGAGTTGCCCAGAGACAAGCCCTTTTGTCCTCCTGGGCTGTGCTGTGAGGACGAGAGGAGAGGTGACATGTTCACTTCTCCCCTTTTTGGAGACTGTTTTTGGAGATGGGAGAGGGCGTTGATTGGGAGCCAGAGGCTGGGTTCAGGGAGCTGGGAGATGGGGTGTGGTTTGGCTGGGCTGTCAGATGGAAGTTCATCTATCCCGGCTTCACACTAACTGTGAGCATGGTACCGTGGACATTGGCAGCAGCCAGGGGTATGCTGGAGCTGGCTCTGATAACATTTCAGGAAGTTTGCAAACCAGTGGCCTCCCATTGGTAGTTTGAAATTAGCATGGTGGGAGTCTTTACACCAGAGAAATTGGCAAATATACCCTGGACCTGTGGCTCAGTTGGTTGGAGTCTTGTCCCTTAAACCTAAGGGTCGCAGGTTCGATTCTGGTCAGGGAACATGCCTGGTTTGCAGGTTCGGCCTCTGGTTGGGGCATGTGCAAGGGTAGATTTTTCTTTCCCTTTCTTCCTCTCTCTCTAGAATCTATAGGCATGTCCTTGGATAAGGATTTAAAAAAAGGGTTTCCAAAATATTTTAAACAAATAATAAATTGGCAAATGCTACAAATCAGGGCTATCCCTTAGTTGTGTTGTGGGCACATTACCCTCTCTCTCTCTCTTTTTATATTGCTTCAGCCAATGAACAGGGAACTTTATTGAGGCCCCAGGGTCACAGGATTTGGGCAGAAGGCCACCTGGTGGCAAGGCCGTGGTGTGGAGGCCTTATTTAACCTTCTTGGTGGGCGAGGGCTGTTCTTGTGACCTGTGGTCAGCACGGGGGTGCAGGTGGGCAGAACACTTGTGGCAGGTCATCATGTCGCAGCTGCACTTCTGGGTGAGCTGGCGGGTGGCCGGGGGAGGGGGGGGGTCCGTGACGCCACCCTGTGGACGCAGCACCCAGCGCAGGGTGGACTCTTGCTGAATGTCGCCGTCTGAGAGAGTGCGGCCACTCTCCAGCTGTTTGCCCACAAAGATCAGAAGCTGCTGGTCGGCTGGGATGCCCTCCTTGTATTGGATGTTAGCTTTGATGGCGCAGTGGTGTCACTGGGCTCAACCTCGGGGGTGACGGTCCTGCCAGTCAGGGTCTCACAAAGATCTGCCTCTCAGTGTCTGCTGGGGGATGGGGCAGTCTGTCCCCTTGTTGAGAAGGAGCTTCCTTCCTTATTTATTTGATTGTTTATTTATTTATTTAGAGGGGAAGGGAGGGAGAAGGAGCGGGAGAGAAACTTCAATACAAGAGAGAAACATCCATCAGTTGCCTTTTTTACACACCTGACCTGGACCAAGCCTGAAACCCAGGCCTGTGCCCTGATGGTGAAGTGAACCTGTGACCTGTTGCTTTGTGTGCTAATGCCCAACCAAGCCAGCCACACCGGTCAGAGCCCGTCTCCTTTTTTTCAAACTTCATTTTTCTTTTATCCAGGTAATTAATAATTTAAAAGTCCAATAATTTTGGACTCACACTGGAACACACTGAATCCCTGCCTTGTCTTTCCCGATGCGACTCTCTCTTCCATTCCCCTCCTTGTAGACATTTGCACATCTCCACATTCCTATAAAAAGTTGTAGGTACCGTTAGCTTTTGATTAATCCATTTTAGATATTTTTTTACTTCCTATTATTGTACGTGAGGATTTAACTTCCTTACATTGTCATCTCCTCTATATCCCCAATATAGTTAATTTTCAATTTTCTGTTAAACCTATATTTAGTATTTGCATCATTATACATATGCAAATATCTCTAAGCATTGAAGTGTTCTATGATTGTGTTTTTTTTCTTATTTTATTTCACTGAGGTTTAGAACCCCTTGCTTTTTAATGCTTGTTTTTCTCTGTAGTTATTGTTAATTTTACAATGTTCAGTGGCCTCGCACTACAGTTTTCTACAAGGTCAATCTATCAGTTCAAGGTGTACTTTCAGTTCCACATTTTTTCTTGGAAACATCCTTCCTTCTGTCAGTCTGGCCTGCATAGCTGTCATCCTGTGATTTCTGTTTGCTGTCATTTTTGGCATCTCTTTGCCTTTTTTTTGTTGCTGTTAAATGTCTTGTTTCCTGAGCTGAGTGTCTTTCACTTTCTTGGGTTGCTGGCTACACCCATCAGTAGCTCTACCAGGTTAGAAAGATGGCGCGGCGGGAAAGAGCATGCTGATAACGGGCCCTCAGCGAGCTTGTTTCTGCGTCCTTCCCTCCAGTCTGAACTGGGTCCTCCATGCCTGCTGACATTTGTCATCCTAGGACAGTGCCTGGCACGTTGTACATGCTCAGTAATGACTTGTTGAATGCATAAACAAATTTCAAAAGTTCTCTTTATTATCATCCTGAAGACCACCTTTGCCTTTTTCCTATGTTGGTCTCCTTTCTTGTTTGTTTCTTTTTCTTCTTCATTTGCTGGAAAACACTCTCCAGTAGCTTCCTGAGAAAGAATTCATAGGAGGTAAATGTTGGAATTGCCTATCTGAAGGTCACTTGATTGATACTTTGACATTGAATTATTATAAGTGGAAAATTATTTTCCTTCAGAAGTGTAAAGGCATCACTCCACGGACTTTTTGCTTTATAGTCGTTTGAGGCGATGTCGGGTCCCTGGTCCTTTGTATGTGAAGTTTTTTTTCTCTCTGAAAGTTTGTAGTTTCTGCCACTGTTCTGAGGTTTCCCAGTGAGATTCCCTTGTGTGGGTCTGTCTTCCTCCATTGTTGGCTACTACTGTGTTTGGTAGGCCCTTCCATCTGCACACTCATCTTCTTCAGATCTAGGGCATTTTCTGGAAATTCTTCGTGGGTGATTTTCTCCCCTGTGGCTTCTGTGTTCTGTCTTCCTGGAACTCCTACCCAGACATTAGACTTTCTGGACTGACCGGTTCACTTTTCATATTTTTTTCTTCTATTTTCCGACTCTGACTTTTTGCTTTGCTTTCTGGAGAGATTTCTTTAACTTCATCTTCCAACCCTTTTCTTGGGTCTTTCATTTCTAACATCATATTTTTATTGCTTAAAAGTCATTTATGTCCTCTCTGAATTCTCTTGTTTTAAAAAAACCTTTCTATTTTTGTTCAGTGTGTACAATATTCTCTTTTTAAAAATATTTTATTTATTTATTTTTAGAGAGGGAAGGGAGGCAGAGAGAGAGAGAGAAACATCAATGTGTGGTTGCTGGGGCCGTGGTCTGCAACCCAGGCATGTGCCCTGACTGGGAATCGAACCTGCGATGCTTTGGTTCGCAGCCCGTGCTCAATCCACTGAGCTACGCCAGCCAGGGCAGAGTGTGTACAATATTCTCTATTATCTCTCTGAGGAGAGTAATGATAGTCAACTGTTTGAAGTTTTCTTCTCCCTGTCTACTTTCTCTTTTTTCAAGTCGCTCCCCCTTCTGTATGTTTTTTTGTGTACCTATCTCACATTAGAAGTTTTCCTCATATGTCTGGTCATCTTCGCACGATTAAGAGTGAAGAACAAAGAGTCGCTTAGGAGCTGAGGCTGAGGCTTACTGATTTTGAGCTTGACTGTACAGAGATCTGGGGGCACTGTCTGTAAGGGAACCCGTTTGGTGGTCTTTGCTGTTGGGCTGGCTGGATTTCTAGAATGAATTTTTCTCTTTTCTGTCCTGGAGGGTCAGGGTCTGGCTGCTGAATCTCTGAATGGGAAGAACGAGTTTCTCTGCATTCAGTTGCATTGTAGACATCATTATTTGGCCCTCCTCCTTTCCTCCATGTTTTCTCATATGGTACCTACACCCTCAAGTACGCTGATAAACCTCTAATCCTAGGACCTGTTTTCAGCTCTCTAGAGAACAAATTTCCAGTGGGTAGGGAGGTACTTGCCCAGCCTATATCTGTGTGTACATTTAGGGGGGTTCCTGAATCTAACTGCTCCTCAAATAACTTTTCCTCAGTCCACCTTTTTTAATGTTCCCCTTCACTCCCAATTCCAGAGTTTCTTGGTGCTGCCATTTTCTGAGGCTTGTGTATTCTGCAGTGTAATTTTGGGTGGTTCTGGAAAGTAGACAGTGAATGGCAACTAGCTTATGAGAAAGAAGAATCCTAAGTCAGGTGTTAAATAATAAAGCACTTTGATCAAGTGTAGAGCAGTGTTGAACTATTGATTTAATGTATAAGTTGACAAAAGATCTGCAGGACATTGGGCAATATATTTCCACAAACACACAGCTCTTTTTCTGTGCTTATTTTGTTCCTGACATGTCTCTACTTTTTCTCCTCTTGGAGGAAAAAGGTGTGGGTGGACTTTGTGCAGGAAAATTGCTCTAGGTATTTTCTGGATGTAAATGCCTGTTGTTTACTTTTCTTTCCTCCTTTCCCTCCCTTTCCTTCCCTTTCCTTCCTTCCTTCCCTCCTCCCTCCCTCCCTCCCTCCCTTCCTTCCTTCCTTCTTTCCTTCCTTCCTTCCTTCCTTCCTTCCTTCCTTCCTTCCTTCCTTCCTCCCTTCCTTTTTCTTTCCTTGAAAGTATAGACAGCATCATGGTTAAGACCCCAGACTTTGGAGTCAGACTGGCTAAGAGTCCCAGCTTACTACCTGTGTGACCTAGCACATGTGCCCATCCTTTGCCCATCTAAAATGAGGATGATAGTTATTCCCTTACAGGGCTGAGAGAGGAATCAATCAGATAATGTGTGGCACGTAGTAAAGTGTTCAATAAATATTCAGATTTATTATTTTAAAAAGTATTTCCGTCCCTATATATCTTTTAGTTTAAAAATATTGAACAGTTAATGGTACAATAAATATTTTAAGCTCTTTGCACAAAAGAAAGAAACCAGCCACCATCTCCTTCCCCAGCACGTCTTCATGTTTGAATATTGTTTTCATGTGGTTAGAATGTGGGGTGCACGGGGTGGAGGAGTCTGTTAAGTTCTGTGAGAGTGATCCCACACCTGGTCAGACTCCCCCTTGGGTCCAGCTGAGGTTCTGGGTAGGAGGGTTTGGTTTGGGATGTCTGTTTTGAACTGGCTTTTGGACTTATTAGAACGGGGTTAGACTCGGGCCTAAGTACCTGGGTGCATTTGGGCCCCTTTGGGGAGGGTTGGCAGTCTATGACCTGGGCCTCTTCCGTAGATGGCAGAGGTAAGCACAGGCCGGAGCAGGGAAGGACAGGCTGGGCACTGAGCAGAGGGCCCGGAGTGGTCTTCAGGATGGCTGCTGGAGATCCAAAATGGAGCATTTGTTTTCTAATGGAACTGCCCGGAGAGAGCAGAGTGAATGTGACTGCTCTCCACACGGAGATGTGGAGCAACAGGAGGGCGAATGCCCTCAGTGGGGGTGGGGCGGGGGGAGCTGGTGAAGAGGGAGTGCTGTGCTCCCTTGGAGCTCCTGGATTCGTGCTGGTGAGACTCAGCCTTGTGGTGAAGGAAGCCAACCTCTCCCACCCCAGGGACTGCTAAAGACCGAGTGTTCGAGCCCTGCAAGCCGGGGGATTTGGTCTGCCCGGAAAGCCAGAGGCCTTTCTTCTGGTACAGACATACTGTGTGTATCTGTGAGGTTATCTCCTGGAGGCTGGCCCAGCGACTTATCTCCTCCTTTCCTCCTCTGTCCCCTCTGGGCAACGGAGTTACCATGGTTACGGGTACAGATTGTGCTGGAGACTCTCTGAAGGTGGATTAAGCCAGAATCCCACAGGATTACCCTGTTGTCATGTGTAGTCAGCCTGAGGAAGTGGAAAGAGCCTTGGTTTCAGGGTCAGACAGATGTGGGTTGTGGTCCTGGCCCAGTCACCCTCTAGCTTGAACGAGCTGCACAGCCCTCTGAGCCTGCAAAATGGGAATAGGCCATGCCAGGCGCTAGGCCAAGCACTTCCTTTGTACTAACTTACTGAAGCTCCACAATAGCCCAATGAGGCAGAACTATTAGCCCCATTTTACTGATGAAGAAATGTAGGCGCAGGGAGGATAAATAACTCACTCCAGGTCACCTAAGTTCCTGGCATGTGGAGGGTGCAACCCCCCTCCCCCTGGTTATTTCACAATTCTGGAATGTCAGGGTAGGACTGGACTTTAGGAGCACCTCGTTTAACCTGTCATACAAGTGAAGAGGCTGAGGCCCTGAAAAGATGATAAATTTCCCACTGTTAACCTAACTTACTGAGGTCGAATGGAAGTAGAACCAGGTCCCTTGAGTCCAAACCCAGGTGCTCCCTTCTCTCCGGGGCTCCCCTGTTCTGTCAGTTTTCTGGAAAGAAATGATCATATGAGGAAGCAGGACCAGGGAGAGAGGGGGTGGCCATGGGGGAGTCATTGGCATCTGGGAGGCAGGGGTAGGGCACTTGCTTGGTGAGGTTGGGCTTTCTGGATGGGGAAGTGTGAGCCAGTGGCCGCCTCCTGAAGGGATGACTGCCTTTGTATTCTCCCCACTGTGGCTATAGGAGTATCTGAAGGGCCTGTGCAACCCAGAGCTGTGGAAGGAGGTTCGCTACCCGCCAGCCCTGCACTGCACCTTCCTTGGGGCCCAGGGCCTTTTCCTCGACTGCCTCTGCTGGAGTACCCTGGCCTACCTGGTGCCCGGCCCCCCTGGCTCCCTAATGGTGGGCGGGCTGACCGAGTCTTTCATCATGACCCAGAACTGGCTGGAGGAGCTGGTGGGGCGGCTGCGCTGGGGTCCTGCCCCTCTGTTTACCCCCCGGGGGGTCTGGGAGGCTGAGGTGACCCGGGCCTTTGGGGCTTTGATCTGGATCCGTGGCGACCAGCATGCAGGGGAACTGCTGCAGCTGCCCCCCGCGGTCCAGGAGCTGCTGCTGAGCCTGGTGCAGGATGCTGCGGGCAAGGAGGACATCATCGAGTGGCTCGGCCGCATCGGCACCTCCAACGCCCGCTCCCACCCAGAGGTCCTGATCTGCCTTCCCCACCAGCAGAAGGAAGGCTCGTCCATGACGTTGGTGGGAGATGGTCCTGGGCCCTTGCTGGAGATGAGGGCCCTCCAGAATGGGAGCACAGAAAACTCAAAGAGATTAACCAGCCTGGGACCTACCTCAGGACAGAACACACAGCAGGAGACAGCAAACCAGCTGGTGCGGTAAGTTCTGGGGAGTCAGTCTGGTATCTCTGTCCCTGCCCCTGCTTCCCCACCCCAAGGAAAGAGTTTGGGACCTAATTGGCCTCCTCACCTTTCCAACAAACTTGGTCTTCCTCCAGGGTCGGCTCCAACTGCCAAAGTGGTGTGGACAGTGCTCGCAAGGAAGGGCCGGTGCCAGCCGCCAGCGGCCAGGATTCTGCGAACCACTCACAAGCCTTGTTGCAGCAGAGGCAGGTCCAGAGGGCGGATGACAAACTCCCCTTCCAGCCTCCAGTGTCAGCCCTGGGTGTGTGTCCATCTTGGAAGGCCTGGGCCCCAGGGCCAGCCTTTGGGCCCTTGTGGCCAGGGACTATTGCCGCAACCTTCTGGAGGATCAATGAATTGCATTCTCTCCACCTGGCCTGGCTCCTGTCCCAGGCGTGCTTCAGTTTCCCCTTCTGGCAGAGGCCTCTGGGCCCCATTCAGTTCAAGCTGCCAGGGCAGAGTCCTTTGCCCTTAAACCTGGAGTGGAAGCAGAAGGAGCTTGTTCCTTTGCCCAGTGTGGAAAGCCCAGACTGTAGAACAGAAGTGGGGCCAGGAGGAGAGGGAACCCTACAGAACTGCTCAAGGGCAGAGACCTCCCCAAAAGTCATGAGTTTATTGGTGGTCTCAGGGAGCTCGGCTGTAAAGGACAAAGCTAGCCCAGGACTTCCACAGGTAGGGCCACCTTTGACCTCTACACCCCAGCTTGAAGCTGGAAGTGAGCCGGGGGATCAAGAAAGTGTACAGTGGAATTGTAAGGGGCGAGAAGAAGGGCCCGTTCCAGTGCTGCTGACAGGGCAAGGAGTGCCTGCAACTCAAGGGGAACCTATGGGTCAAGGGAGGCTGACAGCTCAGTCAGTACCTGACGCTCAGACAGTGCCTGATACTCTTGAAGTGCTCGTGACTGCCCCAGCGCCCACAGCACAAACTGCACCCACAAACCCAGTGCTGCCTCCAGCCCCCAAAGTGCCTACAGCTCAGATGATGCCGGCAGTGCACTCAGAATCTGCAGCCCCCAAAGTGCCTTTGGCTCCCACAAAGCCAGCAGTTCACGGGGGGCCCACCACTCAAAAGGCAGCCGCAGGTCAACTGGCATCGGCAGCTCAAGTGGTGCCTGCAGCTCAGAAAATGCCTGCAGCCAAAACATCACCTGCGGGCCCCAAAACATCGAAAGCTCAAAGCGGGCCTGCAGCTAAAACAGGGTCCACAGCTCCCAAAGCACCTGCGGCCCCCAAAGCACCTGCAGCCCCCAAAGCCTCCAGAGCTCCGAAAATGCCTGCAGCTCAGAAGGCGCTCACAGATCCAGGGCCGGCCTTGGATGCAGCCAAGCTCCTGAGAGAGGTCCGACCTTCCTCGAGGGGCAGTGCTTCCTTCCCAAAGGGCAAGGGGGAGGCCAGGAGCCAGGGCCTCCAGTCCAGCAGCACTTTGGCTCCCAGTAGTAAGCAGCCCTCTCAGGTGGGTGGTCTCCTGGGGGCTTGGGAGGGGGCCCCGAGGCAGCCGCCTCGACAACCACAGGCGAACAGCACAGTGACCAGCTTTCAGAGGTACCACGAGGCCCTGAATACACCCTTTGAGCTGAACCTGTCGGGAGAGCCTGGGAACCAGGGGTTGCGGCGAGTGGTCATTGATGGCAGCAGCGTGGCCATGGTGTGAGTAGCATGGGGCAGGCTGGGTATGCTGGGGAGCTGGGGCAGGGCATCCCTGGGCGGACAGTGTGGGCATTCCTTTTGACCTCTGTATATGAATGATGTGGGGTTTGCGTGGGAAAAAGTGGAAGGGAAGTGGCCCACGCTGAGTGGCTACTGCTTGCGAAGCTGTGTGCGTGGAATTGTCACAGCAGCTCTGCAAGTGCAGGTTCCGGTTTTCCCCCTTTGACAAAGGCAGAAACGGACTCAGAGATGTGGTGGCTCTTGCCCAAGGTCGCAGAGCCAGTAAGGGGTCCAGCTGGCCTGTGAGTTCAGATTGTCCACTGCCGAGGCCCAGGCTCTTGCCACTGCAGCCTGCCTCCTGCACCATGCATGGCACCAGTCCACCCCGGGCCAGCTTTCAAAGGTGTAGCCGTAACTGTAAGGCCCCGCACAGGCCTCCTGTATGAAGTCTTTCCTGGCCAACCCTTAGAGATGGCCCTCTTGCACAGCACCTACTATGTGTGTGTGTTAGCACAGATATATGCAAAACCACTTAATGTACCAACACAATAGAGTTATCTGTGTTGAGCACACTGCCAGCACACAGTAGGTGGTCAGGGAATGTTTGCTTCCAGCTCTGTCCGGAACTCTGTGAGTGTAGAGATCGCCTTCTTCCTCCTCTTGCCCTGGAGACCGCTACATACAAGTGCCCATGCACACACATGCATACGCACACAGTAGGTCAGCATACCCAGTAGGTGCTCATGGAATGTTTAATGATGGAGGGAAGGGAGAAAGGCGTGGTCAGTGCCTGTGGTGCTGATGCTGGTGCCCCGGCATTGCTCGCTATGCTGCCCAGGCTCTGAGGGAGGGGGGGCAGGGCCATTCCTAGGTCAGGAAGTGGCTCCCTCACGTCCCACCACGCCCGCAGGCACGGCCTGCAGCACTTCTTCTCCTGCCGTGGCATTGCCATGGCAGTGCAGTATTTCTGGAACCGGGGACACCGAGAGGTCACTGTGTTTGTACCCACCTGGCAACTAAAGAAGAACCGGAGGGTGAGAGGTCAGTTGTCCCTTCCCCCAGCCTTTGCAGCAGCCCCCGGCTTTTCCTTCCCTGCCTCTCTGTCCCTGCCATGGCCTTTCCATGTAGCCCTTCCTCTGATGATCTCTGTCTTCTGCCTTTCACTTCCAGAGAGCCACTTTCTGACGAAGCTCCATTCCTTAAAGATGCTTTCCATCACCCCCTCCCAGCTGGAGAACGGCAAGAAGATCACCACTTATGATTACAGGTGTGCCAGTCCCCAGGCCTGTGTGGGGCTCCGGGAACTGGGCTGGTGTGTCAGGTGGGGTCCTGCCTCGTCCGCGCTCTGGAGATGGAGGCAAACATGTCTGAGGGGGTCACTTCAGAGAGGAGGGCACGTGACCCTCTGTAGGCAGAGAGAGGGACACAGTGAGAGAGGGCTCCAGTGTCGGCTCTACCCGAGGCCAAGGGGCATCCCTGACTCTGGGGCTGTGCAGCTCCATTGCCCTTAGTTAACAGGCTTCCTTCCCCTGTGACCTATGAACTGAGACCCGCCACTCTGGATGGGGTTAGCCCAGGTGACTCCTGGTGTGTGGAGTGAGTTGCTCCCCCAAGCAGCTGATTTTGAGTTGAAGTTCATGTCTCAAGGGCCTGCTTCAGTCTTTCCCTTCCCCAGCCCTGGCACTGGGAGGAGGTATGTGTGTGGCTATGTGGGGCTGGAGCTCTGGCTGGGCTCTGAATATGGTTAGACCAGCCCCTATCTCCGAGCTAAGGCCCAAATGCCTTCCTACTTGTCAGTCTTAAGCACCTAGTCCCCAACATGGCTGCACAACCAGCGTGCCCACAGGGGCGCCTGTGATGCAGCTTCTGTGGGGCAGGAAGGCCCTGCTGGAGTCCCTGGGCCTGGGCTGGAGTCCATGCTGGGTAGACACGGGTCTTGGCTTCACCAAGGCACCTCCTAAGCTGGACAGGGAGAAATTCTGTTTCTCCCCACTTTCCCCCAAACCTGGCGCCTGCTCAGCGTTCAGGCCTGGGAAGGGCTGGGAGGGCAGCTCAGGCATCTTTCCTTCAAGATCGAGGCCCCTGGGTGAGGTGCTTAAGTACCTGTAGATTCAGGCCTGGGTTCCAGGGAAGATGGCTTTTCTGCAGAAGGCCCTCTGCTGGACACTAGTGGAATAGCAGGTTTGGGGTGGCCCTAAAGGCAATCTTCAGAGAAGGCCTAAGGAGGTGGCCTTCGCTTTCTTTCCTGGTAAAAGGGATTAAGGAGCAGTGATCCTTGGGAAATGGGTTTGTTTATTCAGATATGTGTGTTTATATGTGTACTACATGAATGTTATGTGTTGGTGAAGGATAATAATGGGAAATTTGTGTGGATGCTGTGGGGCAAGCACCGAGCTAGATACTTTGGTATGTTGTCATTCAGTTAACCCTCATAGCAATACATGGGAGGCATTTAATGCTTTACGGATGCAGAAACTGAAGCAGCAAAATGCACGTCTGGATGTGAACGAGTGTGTGGTTTGTGTGGGTGTCTGTGCGTGGGTATGTGAATGCCTGTGTGTGAAATAAGGGTTTGTGTTTGTATATACATTTGGGAGGCGTCCATCTCATCCCCCCTCCCAGGGGCTGGTGGTGATCCCAAACACCCGCACAGATGGTGGGGGTCTCCTGAGCCCTGGCTTCCCACTACCAAGGGCAGCCTTGGTCCAACACAAAGTGAAGCTGCAAGTTCATTTTCCCAGAGGCCCAGGAAGGGAGGGGCTGGTCACTGGTCATCAGCGACTCCCTCCCTCCTTGCAGGTTCATGGTGAAACTGGCAGAGGAGACAGATGGCGTCATTGTCACCAATGAGCAGCTTCACGTCCTGATGAATAATTCTAAGAAACTGTTGGTGAAAGATCGGTGAGGGGGTTGGGCTGTTCCTTCCCTTTGATTGTCGGGCAGCCCCGGCAGCAGGGTGTTGGGGCAGGGAGAGGGTCCTCGGGACAGTGTCCACCAGCACCTGCTGAGAAGATATGTGGGTCTCTGCCTCCGTGGAGATGCCCAGGCAGCAGTGGGGTGTGGGCGGGGCAAGGGCTCCTGTGCCACCGTGCCTCCTTTCTTCCTCATCCAGCCTGCTGCCCTTCACCTTTGCGGGAAATCTCTTCATGGTGCCCGATGACCCCCTGGGCCGTGATGGCCCCACCCTGGACGAGTTTCTGAGGAAGCCAAACAGGTAATGGGCCTCCCCTGCATCCCAGCCTGTCCTGGGACTGACTAGAATCTTCCCCTAAGTGCCAGCCAGCATTTATGTAGTGATTTGGCTTTTTCATGTCTCCCACTTATTAGTGCATCTGTAAACCACTTCCAGTATGGTTTTGTGGTTTTACAGGTTTGCACATGTGCTTGAATATTATGTGTATCCTCCCACAACTGGCATTTGTACTCAATTCCTATTGTTTTCCAGAGGTTAATTCACGTGGCCCACTTTAGTGGCTGCGTGGTACTCCACCACAGGGGCACCCACCAGTATGGGATCTCCTGTGGAGGGCCGTCGATGGTTTCCTAGTACTTTGGTTTTGGAACTGGTGCTGCAGCCTTGTTCTTGTTGCATCGTATGCAAGAGCAACTGTGTCTATAGTCTATGCCAAGTAGAATTTTTTTCCACATTTATTATCTCCTTTGGTCCTTACAACTTAAGTTCGACATACATGACCACTACCCTAATTTTACAGATACGCAGTCTAAGACTCAAATACTTTCCCAAGGTTCCTTTGCTGGTGCCAGCAGAACTGGTTTGCCGTAACTCAGATCCTCTGGCCTTTGCCTCGTCTGAGCCACCTTGCTGTCCCTCTCCTAGTTCCCTGGGCCCACAAGGGACTGTGGTGGATTGTCTGGGCAGGGCACTGCTTCCTGGGCCAATGTCCCCCAGACTCATGCTCCCAGTTTGGGAAAAAAATGATGTGGTTGAAGTTTGTCTGCTGTGTTCTCCCAAATCTGTAGTCAGGCCCCGCTCCCTCTCTTGACCTTTCCCCGGCTCGCTCATCCTGGCATCAGGTTGGAAGTAACAGTCATCTAATTCCCACCAAACTGCTGACTTAAAACTGGTTGAAAATATCACTTGGTTGTCCTGGCTGGTGCAGCTCAGTTGGTTGGAGCGTCACCCCATAACTGAAAGGTTGCTGGTTCAGTTCCCGGTCAGGGCACATACTGGGGTTGTGTGTTCAGTCCCTGGTCTAGGCGCACGTGATCCCCCGTCTGGGTGTGCGCGGGAGGCATCCAATCGATGCTGCTCTCTCACATTGATGTTACTCTCTTTCCTTTCCTTTCTCTCTAAAAATCGATGAAAAAATGTCCTTAGGCGAGTCTAAACAAAGAAAATGTCACTTGGCCACCGAGGTTTTGACTGGATAAGCTTTTAGAGTACATTGGAATCTCATACTGAGGCCCGGCACAGGGTGGAGGTAGAGGGAGGACCTGCCTGAGGGCCTGCTCCCTCGCAGGCTGGCACTCTGCCCAACCTGAGAGCCAGGGTGGGGCTCCGCAGGGCTTCCACAGGTGCGGTTTTCTCTTTGGCGGACCTCCTGGGGCAGGCTGCACCTCTCCCTACTCCATGAGGCCCCTCTGCTTTGCTGTTTCGGTACAGGTTGGACACCGACATCGGCAACTTCCTGAAGGTGTGGAAGGCTCTTCCTCCCAGCTCGGCCAGCATCTCTGAGCTGAGTGACACCGCTGATCCAAGGCCCCTGGAGAGTCCTCAGAAAGTGGAAGAAGTCAGGGAGGAGAAGAAGGAGGGGCAGGATGAAGAGCTGAAAGACAGGCAGGATGAGGATCCCTGGGAGGGGCAGGGCACACAGAGGCCAGCCGAGGAGGAGGACCTGGACTCCTCGCTGGTGTCGGTGTTCAGGGCTGAGTGCCCTTCCCTCTCAGAGGAAATCCTCCGGTGCCTCAGCCTCCACGACCCAACTGACGGAGCCCTCGACATTGATCTCCTTCCTGCGGCGTCTTCTCCGTCCCTCAGCATCCCCTGGGATGGGCAGGCTCCCTGCCAGCAGGTTCTTGCCCACTTGGCCCAGATGACCATCCCCAGCAACTTCACCGCACTCTCCTTCTTCGTGGGGTTCATGGACTCCCACCGGGATGTCATCCCTGACTACGAAGCCCTTGTGGGCCCCCTACACAGCCTCCTCAAGCAGAAGCCAGACTGGCAGTGGGACCAGGAGCACGAGAAGGCCTTCCTGGCCCTGAAGCGAGCCCTGGTGTCTGCCCTCTGCCTGACGGCCCCCAACCCCCAGCTGCCCTTCCGCCTGGAGGTGACAGTGAGCCAGGTGGCCCTGACGGCCACTGTCTATCAGGAGCACTCAGGGAGGAAGCACCCCATTGCCTATACCTCAAAACCCCTCCTCCCTGACGAGGAGAGTGAGGGCCCCCAGTCGGGGGGAGACAGCCCCTACGCTGTGGCCTGGGCGCTCAAGCATTTTTCCCGCTGCATTGGAGACACCCCAGTGGTCCTGGACCTTTCCTACGCCGCCCGCTCCACGGTGGACCCGGAGGCGTGGGAGGGCCGCAGGGTGTCGACAGCGTGGTTGATCCGATGGTCCCTCTTGGTACAGGACAAAGGCAAGAGGGCCCTGGAATTGGCCCTTCTCCAGGGCCTGCTGGGGGAAAACCGGCTGCTGACTCCCGTATCCTCCATGCCTCGTCTCTTCCAGGTTCTGCCTCCTTTTTCTGACCTGTCCACGTTTGTCTGCATCCACATGTCAGGCTACTGCTTTTACCGTGAGGATGAGTGGTGTGCTGGCTTTGGTCTCTACGTCCTGTCTCCCACCAGCCCACCTGTCTCCCTTTCCTTCTCTTGCTCGCCTTATACACCAACCTATGCCCACCTGGCTGCGGTGGCCTGTGGCCTGGAGCGCTTCAGCCAGTCCCACCTCCCTGTGGTTTTCCTCACACACTGCAACTGGGTCTTCAGCCTCCTGTGGGAACTCCTGCCCCTGTGGAGGGCCCGGGGCTTCCTGTCCTCCGATGGGGCCCCGCTACCTCACCCGAGCCTGCTCTCCTACATCATATCCCTCACCTCCGGCCTCTCATCCCTCCCGTTCATCTACCGAACCTCCTACCGTGGCTCCCTGTTTGCTGTGACGGTGGACACCCTGGCCAAGCAGGGTGCGCAGGGGGGCGGGCAGTTTTGGAATTTGCCAACGGATGTGCCAGCCCCCGTGGTGTCTCCCCATACTATGGGCAAGAGGCCCAACTTGCTGGCATTACAGCTAAGTGACAGCACCCTGGCAGATGTCATTGCCAAGCTGCAGGCTGGGCAGAAATTGTCTGGCTCCTCACCCTTCAGTTCTGCCTTTAACTCACTCAGCCTGGACAAGGAGAGTGGCCTGCTTCTGTTCAAGGGAGATAGGAAGCCCAAGGTCTGGGTAGTCCCGAGGCAGCTCCGGAGGGATCTGATTTTCTCTGTGCATGACCTCCCCGTGGGGTCCCACCAGAGGCCGGAGGAGACCTACAAGAAGTTGCGGTTGCTGGGGTGGTGGCCCGGGATGCAGGAGCATGTTAGAGATTATTGCAGGAGCTGCTTGTTCTGCATCCCCCGAAATCTTGGCAGTGAGTTGAAGGTTATCGAGTCCTTGTGGCCCCTCAGGTCGACTGCTCCCTGGTCGAACCTGCAGATTGAGGTGGTGGGCCCGATCACTGTGAGTGAGGAGGGCCACAAGCATGTTCTGATTGTGGCTGACCCCAACACCAGGTGGGTGGAAGCATTCCCCCTGAAGCCCTACACGCACATGGCCGTGGCCCAAGTGCTGCTGCAGCATGTGTTTGCAAGGTGGGGTGTTCCCGTGAAGCTGGAGGCCGCCCAGGGTCCCCACTTTGCCCGGCATGTTCTGGTGAGCTGCGGGCTGGCCCTGGGAGCCCAGGCTGCCTCGCTGAGTAGAGACCTCCAGTTCCCCTGCCTGACAAGCTCAGGGGCCTACTGGGAATTCAAGAGGGCTCTCAAGGAGTTTATCTTCTTGCATGGCAAGAAGTGGGCAGCTTCCCTGCCCTTGCTGCACCTGGCCTTCAGGGCCTCCTCCCTCCAGGCCACGCCATTCCAGATCCTGACTGGGGGCCCGGAGAGGCTGATGGAACCCCTGTGGTGGGAGATGAGTTCTGCAAATATGGAAGGGCTCAAGATGGATGTCTTCCTGCGGCAGCTGGTGGGGGAGCTGCTGGAGCTCCACTGGAGGGTGGCCGACACAGCCAGCGAAAAGGCAGAGAACAGGCGTTTCAGGCGGGAGAGCCAGGAGAAAGAGTGGAACGTGGGCGACCAGGTCCTCTTGCTGTCCCTCCCC
Source organism: Tonatia bakeri (assembly GCA_004024845.1). NCBI lineage: Eukaryota > Metazoa > Chordata > Mammalia > Chiroptera > Phyllostomidae > Tonatia > Tonatia bakeri. The sequence continues at coordinate 69,942 of PVIA01004672.1, forward strand.
AGGAATGGCAGCAGTGCCAAATGGGTGGGTCCTTTCTATATTGGGGACCGGCTGAGCCTGTCTCTCTACAGGGTCTGGGGCTTCCCAACCCCGGAGAAGCTTGGGTGCATCTACCCCAGCAGTCTGATGAAGTCCTTTGCCAAGAGTGGCACCCCCCTGTCCTTCAAAATCTTGGAGCAGTGAGTTGAAGCAGTGAGGGGGGGCCACACCCCCAGGGTCCTGGGCTGCTGCTGCTGCTAGGCCTCCCCTCCCCCCACCAGTACTCCTTTCAAAGCCACCCTGGGGGCCTCCATTGTGCCTTTTGTGAAGTTACTTCATAAAGCTTTGCTGAATTGCCTTGAACTGGGAACTAGTGTCCCTGTGGGAGAATCTGCTGTCAGATATGGGCCTCTGGCAGTTTCACCTGGGGGACTTCGAAGTCCCCTAATGAGGTAGGCCAGGCTCAGCATCTTTCCCCAAGCATCCCCTTCACCCTGTCACACATGTGCAGGTGTACACTCACAGACATGCACATGCACACCCAGAGTCTGACTTCTGGCTACCAAGTCAAGAAACAGTGTGGTTCAGGACCTCAGGGCTGGAATCACACTCTCTTCTCTCAAACAGAAACCTCAAATGTAGACTCCTCTCCCCCAGTCTTCATGTGGGGACCCTTTGCCCTTGAAGTTGTCACAGTTGACACAAGTCCATGTAGACTATGGAGAGGCAGCCTGTTCCCGGTCTCATGGTCAGTTTTCTCAGGCCAGGTGAGGCCTACCCAGCTGTCAAGGAAGGGCTAGCAGTCCGGCACCCCTAGACTCGGAGCTGGGGTGGGAGGGTGGCCAGCCATGGATGAGCTTGTCAGCAAGAAAAGGCAAGGGGGAGACCGAGTCAGCCTACCTCATTGAACTCCAGCCAATGGAGACAACCCTGACCCCTGCTGTGATGGTGTCAATCGCACAAGAATCAAGGATCTTGATGCCAAGAGTGGCGTCTCTACCTGAAGAGCTGCTTCCACTAGGCCAAAGGGCCCAGGCCTCTCTTTGAAGAGGGGAGGGTGTCTGAGATGAGCAGCATGGCAGACAGTGAGGTGCTGATGTGGCTCTACCTCCCAGCCCCACTCCAAAGCCCACAGCCCTCCTCCCGCCTCCACTGTACCTTACATCCCCACCCCCCACATAGTGTGTGATTGCTGTGGTTGGATCACTCCCCCCTGCCCCCATTCCCTGGACCTGCTTTCTACATAGAGCAAAATCTGGGCTCTGCCAGAGAACTCTGCAACGATCATGCTTACAGCGAGAGTGAGTTCTCATAAGTGTGTGTGCTTACACTCTGATTTGCTGCTGCTGCTGACAAAATAAACTCCAGTGAAGGCCGGCACTGTATCCCTCTGGCTAGGCCTCTCTTATTTCTCCAAAGCTGAGCCAGTCTCCTGGCCTAGCTCAGGCTGTCGACACACTTGGCACTGCAAGAGCCAGAATAGACCTGCCATAGAGTTGAATGTGATGTTTGACAGCCAAAGAAATGCCCAGAGAGGAGCAGTGACTTACCTAACGTCACACAGCCAGTCTGCAGTTGAGCTGGGCCTGGGATTAAGCTTCCTGACCCTCAGTTCACCATAGACAGGGTTCTGGTGACAGGTGCAAGTGAGAGAATCCCTCAAAATCCCGTATTCATATTCCCGCCAGCTCCTCATCTCCCATATCTTATAGACAAACTACTAGATGTTGCCCTGAAACCGTTTCCAGCTGCTCTGTCCAGGAAAGAATGGGAGACGTGAGAAATTGAAAGGTGAGCTGTGGGAGCTTTTGCAGAGACCTTCCTTTTTTCCCTCCCCACTTTTCCTCCCGCTCCCTCTATGGTATGGCCAACCTCATTCCCCCTCCCCAGTGCTATACCCATTCCCCGTGCTAACCACATTTATGATCTTACACCTTTTTATTTTTCATTTGATTTATCAATAAAAAGGTCAATATGGAGCCAATGTCCAGTTCTTTTTTAACTTTGGTTCAATTATGGGAGTGAGGAGGGTGGGGGGCAGCCACAGGGCATGACTGCTGTGTGTTTCCCAGGCCAACTTGCAGATCTGAAAACCTGGTGGCACACTTTCAAATTCATCTGACCCCAGCTCTTATTTTGTAGATGAGACCAGCACTCAGGTAAGTGATCTGAAGGCCCCCGCTGGCTCATGGCCAGGCCAGCAGCAAAGCCTAGGCTGTGCCTTCCTAGCTAGCACTCCTTCCAGTTTGTGTCTTGAAGATGGGCAGGGTGGGAAGATGGGTGAAGACTGGTGTCAGCGCATGGCATCGTTGCTGAGCCAGCTTAGTTGTATTGGAGACATGCTAGATTTAGGTTTGAATACTGATTCTATCATCTGCTACTTATGTGGCCTGTTTCCTGAGGTCTTGGTTTCCCCATCTATCAAAGGCATGGAGACAATTCCTAAATTATGGATGGTGCAAGGACTGTATGGAATAATCTGTGCGGAGAGGTTTCTGTGGTGCCGGGTATGTAGTAAGCATTTGTCAGCCGTGGATTGCGTGTTTGCATTCCCCCCAATTCATATGTTGAAACCCTAACCCTAAGGGGATGGTATTAGGAAGTGGGGGGGCTTGGGAGGTAATTAGGTTTAGATGAGGTCACGAGGGTAGAGCCCCCACGATGGGATTAGTGTCCTTATTGGAAGAGAAAACAAAACAAAGAGAAAACCAGAGCTTGCTCGCAGTGTCAACCTCATGAAGACACTGTGAGGAGATGGCTGTCTGCAAGTGAGGAAGTGAGCGCTCCCTAGCCACCTTACTCGCTGGCACCTTGGTCTGGAATGTCCGTCCAGCTTGCAGAACTGTGAGAAGTACATTTTCTGTTGTTTAAGCCACCCAGTCTATGGTGTTTTGGTTAGAGCAGCCCAAACTGACTATGAGGATCACACAGTAGCTAACATTTCTCTCCGTCCTGCCTCTAAAACTCCTGCTGTTACCGCCCCTCAGGCTCAGAGACCTTCCTGAACCTGGCCACACTTCCCGACTTCGGGCATCTGCTTCTTGCTGTCTTTCCTTCTGAACTGGGGGCTGACAACCCCCAGTTCATGTGCACACTGCCATTCAGTATTTACAGAGCATCTACTGTGTGCCAGGCCCTGATTAGGTGTGGGGTGGACAGTAGGTTATGTGAGTTAACATAGTTCTCTGCCCCTTTGGAGCCCACAGTCAGGTGAGGGAGACAGTCCAGATACAGTTCCGAGTGGCATGGGAAAGAGCATGGCATAGGGGCCCGTGGCACAGGGGCCTGCGGTCTCAGCTCACCCATCACTCAGACAGGTCTGGTCTTCCCTGACTCCCTGCTCCAAGCATAATGCACAGGTTATTGGTATAGGTCAGTGGGTGAAAGGTTCAGAACGCCTACGTGGAAGACTGGTCAGAAAGGTGGCTCAGCAGCATCTCTTCATTTTTACTCGAGATGACTTTAAGCAATGTTACATTTTGCCCACATTGGCCTCTTGAGCCCTCTGATGGTGAGATGTCTCTTTTTCACCTTTGGACAATTTACAAGGTCTGAGCAGGGACTGGAGATTCTTCCTGTTTTTGAAGGCGTGAATAAAAAAGGTTTGTCCACAGCCAAGCACCAAAGACTGCCAGTCACTACTTCTCTCATTTATACGCATCACCATCTTCCCTTCTTGGGGGCACTGGCCGGTGGGTTTAGCCAAATCTCGAACTGAGAAATTACAAAGTCATCAGCATGCAGACAGTCCATGACATAAGCAAACTATAGGGAGCGTCCCGCACTGCATCCTATTCCCACATTAAAACATACGTAAACTATTTGGTGAGGTCAGGACCCCCACCCCCACCTCGCACGCCTTGCTGCGCCATGTTTTCTTAGCGACCGTCTGCTAAGCCCTGTGTTCATGGGTAAAGGTGAACACACCTGAAAGAAAGAAGCACTGGAACCGTTAAACGGCCACCGTGAAACAAAGTAAAAATTCTGCCTGCTTTTTAAAGATCGTCCAAGAACCCTTGGGACATGTATGAATTTTGACTTGTTTACTAATTCATACAATAGCAGTAACTCACACACATTGAGCACTTCCTCTGGGCCAGGCACGGGTCTGTTTCCCAGCCCTGTCAGGTAGATGCCGTTGTTCTCTCCACGCAGAGACGGAGAAAACGAGGCACAGTGAACTGACTTGCTCCAGGTCCTGTGCAGCTGCTAAGTGAGAGGCTCCCGTGCTCACAGTCTTAACCACTGTGCCCACTGCCGCTCATGCCAGTGCATTAACTGTGTTCCTGGAGCTACCTTCCCTCCACAGTCTATGGCCTTCCCATCTTTTATTAATATCTTATAGTCTCAGCTAAGATCTCTCCATTTCAGTTTGGCCCCGATTAATGTGATGTATAGACTACAACAGTTTCTGGTTGACCTCATTTGGGTCCGAGAATGATTCCTTTGGCCCTGGTAAGTTTTGACTCAAATGCCATGCCCTTTTTTCCCAAGAAGTGCCATTTTTCCTCAGCTAATAAAGGGTGTTATTCTACAAGTTTTCCCATTCTTGTAGATGGTTAAAAAAAATGAAGCAGGGAGATTGCAGCAGCTGGATTGTAAGAGACCTCAGAAATCCATGTTAAGAAATATGGATTTCACTCTGAGACCCACTCCCCTCCTGGGGATTCCCCTGAGAAGCTCTATGCCGTGAAGTTCATTCAGATAGATCACTACAGCAATCCCAGTGCAGAGGATGGACTAAGGGAGGCCAAGAGGCCAGTGAGGAAGCTTTGGTAGAACTCTGAGAGATGGGTGGTTTGAGCCCAGGTGGATGGAAAACAATGGATGGAGTCCGTGGATGTGAGTGATTGGATACAGGGGTTATGGGAGAGGGAAGAACTGAAGAGAAGAGCTGGTGTTTGGCTGGGGGAACAGGGAGGTTCCATGTGGAGACACAGGGAACAAGGGAGGGAGAACAGATTTAGGGAGGGAAGACTCTAATTTCAGTAGGTTGACTTCAAGCTGGAACATACAATGTATAAGTCTGAGATTTAGGAGGGGGATTCTGGATAGAGATAAACAATGCAGATGTTGCCAGCACATGGGGGGAAATTTCTGCTTTTGAGAGTGCATCAGATAGAAGGAATCCTAGGGCAGAACCTTGAAGAAAACCAACAGTTAAGAGATGGGCAGAGGTAGAGGAGCCTGGAAAAAATGGGGCTTGGACAGGGAGGTGGAGGGAGGGCCCAGAGAGTACACAGTCAGGGAAGTCAGGTCAGAGAGTGCTTCTAGAAGGAGGGTGTGGCCAACAAGGTCAGATGTGAAGGACAGCCTGAGTAACAGAAGGACTAGGAAGTGTCTGTTGACTTCTGTGATGTGGAGGTAGTGGCCAGCTGAGCACAATTTAGGTGGAGTTGTGGGGGCCAGACTTAAGAGGTGAGTGACTGGTGAGCCTAGATATTTGGCTCTAAAGGGGAGGAGAATGATGCCATTTAGCTGTGGGGACATATAGAGCCCAGAATAACCATATATCTATACCCATTTCCACACCCATTTTTTCTCTTTCAGCTTTAGGAGACTTGAGTTTATTTAACTGCTGAAGAGAAGGAGTAAGTAGAAAGGGAGAGGCTAGACATATAGGAGAGATGACAGAAAAGAAGAGGGTGAGTTTGGAAGAAATGGGACCCAGGGCTGGAGGATGACGATACCTGCATTGGCGAGAGGACACAAGCACACATCTTCTACTGAGCCAGGTCGGAAGAAACTCAGATGAGGAGGACAGTGAGTTTCTACATGTGGTGGTGGGAAGGGTTTCTGCCTGGTGTTTCTGCTTTTTCAGTGAAGTAAGATTGAAGCTCTCTGTTGCTGTCAAGTCAGGGCAAAGTTGGTGGGGTAGAGGTTTAAGGAGAAAATGGAAGGCTTCACTTGGATTCTGTGGAGGGTGAGGAAAGAGTCTGGCAAAGGAAACCACAGAAGAATTGCCTGGAGCAGGGGTCCCCAACTCCAGGGTCACAGGCTGGTCCCAGTCTGTGGCCTGTCAGGAACAAGGCTGAACAGAAGGAGGCGAGTGGCAGGCGAGCGAGTGAAGCTTCATCTGTATTTACAGCTGCTCCCCATCTCCTGCAGTAGTGCCTGAGCTCTTCTGTCAGATCAGCAGCGGCATTAGATTCTCAAAGGAGTGGGAACCTTAAAGGAAAATGCAGAAGGTTGCATTTTCCTTATGAGAATCTAATGCCTGATGACCTGAGGTTGAGCTGAGGCGGTGATGCCAGTGCTGGGGAGCAGCCGCAAGTACAGCTGATGATTAGCAGAGGGGTTTGACTGCACAGAGAGCTTGATAAATCAATTGCTTGCAGACTCATATCAAAGTCCTATCAGTGAGTGGCAAGTGACAATCTAGCTGCATCTGGTGGCAGGCTATAAGTCAGAATCTGACACTTATTTTAGTCCACATATGGCCTGCCCATTATTTTATTTACCACCTCTGTCCATGCCTCTTTCCTGCACTGCATACTTGTCTCAGTCACTGTTTTGGTAAGGCCACAAACTACCCTAGCCAAAAGGAGTAAAAAAAAAAAACAAACGTCTGTGGAGAGCTTCTTTGAAAAGGGGGAAAGACTGAATGATGAGACAGCAGAAGACTCTAAGACTACCAACAAAAAGAAAGCTGCATTTTAAAAGAAAATACCAAGAGTCCTACTTAAAGGGACCTACTTATTGTGGGTTTATTACAACAGATGATTCATATTCTTCAAGCCTGCTTTGTATATGTGGTGATTGGATATCCAACATAGACAAGAAACCTTCAAAACTGCTTTGCTACATGGACACCGAGCACCCTGTATTAAGAACAAGCCTTTGGAGTTTTTCAAAAGTAAAAAATGTGAACACAAAGAACATAAGCAATTACTGAAGGCCACCACTTCATCAAATGTGTCTGTGTTGAGAGTGCCATTCTTAGTAGCTAACTGTATTGCTAAAGCTAAAAAGCCTTTTATTACTGGTGAACAGTTGATCCTGCTTGCTGCTAAGGACCTTTGTCATGACCTTTTAGGAGAGGCAGTTCAAAAGGTGGTACGTGGTTCCAGCCAAGATAGAGGCACACGTAGATATACTTCGCTTCCTCACACAACTAACAGAAGGACAACAACCAATTTCAAAACAAAATCAACCAGAACTGCCAGAAAATCGAACTGTATGGAAATATGACAACTAAGGAGTTAAAGGAGAAACATTCATCCAGACTGGTAGGAGGGGCAGAGACAGGCAGCTGGGGTGGAGAGGATGCAAGGCAAGGCAGTGGTGGGCAAGGTGGTGGCTGGCAGACTGGGCACTCCCACACTAGCATGTGGATAAACCAGGAGGAACAACTGGGGAGCGAGGCAGGCCACACAACCCATTCCCGCATGGGTAACTAAAGCCTCAAAGCCTCTGGCTGTAAAAATCTGTGGGGATTGTGGTAGTGGGAGAAACTCCAAGTGTCACAGGAGAGATCATTAGAGGGACCCATGGAGTCCTAGAAGGTGCACAAACCCACCAACCTGGGAATCAGAAGGGCCCAATTCACTTGCGGGTAGTGGGGGAAGTGATTGAAAGAGGGGTGAGAGCCGAGCAAGAGGTCTTGTTCTCTCTCTGACCCCTCCCCCACATATAGCACCACAAGGCAGCTAAGTGGGTTGCCCTGCCCTGGTGAATACCTAAGGCTCTGCACCTTACAGTGTAACAGGAGTGCTGAGGCAAAGAAATATGGCCCAAATGAAAGAACAGATTAAAATTCCAGAAAAAAAAATTAAGTGACAAAGAGATAGCCAACTTATCAGATGCACAGTTCAAAACACTGGTAATCAGGGTGCTCACAGGATTGGTTGAATATGGTCACAAATTAGATGAAAAAATGAAGGCTATGCTAAGTAAAATAAAGGAAAATGTACAGGGAACCAATAGTGAAGGGGAGGAAATTGGGACTCAAATCAACAGTTTGGACTAGAAGGAAGAAATAAACAAGAATTAAAAAAAAAAAAAAAGGTGGAGAGGCTTAGGAACCTCTGGGACAACTTTAAATGTTCAAACATCTGAATCATAGGGGTGCCAGAAGGAGAAAAGGAAGAGCAAGAAATTGAACACTTATTTGAAAAAATAATGAAGGAAAAATCTCCCAATCTGGCAAAGGAAATAGACATGCATGTCCAAAAAGCACATAGAGTGCCGAAGAAGTTGGACCCAAGGAAGAACACACCAAGGCACATCATAATTAAATTACTCAAGATTAAAGATAAGGAGGGAATCTTTTCTTTTCTTTAATTAAAAAGATTCTATTTATTTATTTTTAATAAATTTATAATTTTAATAAATTTAAAATTATAAATTTATTTTTAATAAATAAATAGAGAGAAGGGAAAGGAGAGAGACAGAGAGGCAGAATAACACCAATGTGTAGTTGCCTCTCACATGCCCCCTACTGGGGACCTGGCTTGCAATCCAGGCATGTGCCCTGACTGGGAATCAAACTGGTGACCCTTTGGTTTGAAGGCCAGCACTCAATTCACTGAGCCACACCAGCCAGGGCAAGATAAGGAGAGAGTCTTAAAAGCAGCTAGAGAAAAGAGACAGTTACCTATAAAGGAGTGCCCATAAGACTGTCAGCTGATTTCTCAAAAGAAACCTTACAGGCAAGAAGGGGCTGGAAAAAAGTATTCCAAGTCATAAAAGGCAAGGACCTACATCTGAGATTACTCTATCCAGGAAAGCTAACATTTAGAATGGAAGAGCAGATAAAGTGCTTCCCAGATAAGGTCAAGTTAAAGGAGTTCATCATTGCCCAGCCCTTATTTTATGAAATGTTAAAGGGACTTATCTAAGAAAAAGAAGATAAAAAATATGAACAGTAAAGTGACAACAAACTCACAGCTATCAACAACTGAGCCTGAAAAACAAAAACAAACTAAGCCAACAACTAGAACAGGAACAGAATCACAGAAATGGAGGGTTACCAGTGGGGAGGCAGAGGGGATAGAATGGGAGAAAAGGTACAGGGAATAAGAATCATAAATGGTAGGTACAAAATAGACAGTGGGAGGTTAAGAATAGTATAGGAAATGGAGAATCAAAGAACTTACATGTACAACCCATGGACATGAACTAAAAGGGGGATAATGCTGGAGGGAAGGGCGGTGCAGGGTGGAGGGGCACAAAGGGTAGAGAAAAAGGGGACACTATTAGCATAATCAATAAAATATACTTAAAAAAACAACCCCCCCCAAAGTGTTATGTGTTCCTCCTTTGGCTAGCAGCATAAATAGATGAACTGAGGAAATAGCAGAGGATATTGAGGCATAATTGTTAGAGAGAATTAATGAGTCACCCTGGTGTGCAATGCAGATTCATGAGCATACCGATGTTGACAACAAGGCAACAATGCTTATTTTTGTGAGATATATTTTTAGGAGGATATGCATGAGGATGTGTTTTGTGTACTTTTTGTTGCCAACAGACACCGCAGGTGCAGAACTATTCAAGTCTTTGAATGCTTACATATCAAGAGAACTGAATTGGTCATTTTGTGTCAGTATGTGCATGGATGGAGTGGCTGCCATGACTGGATGGCTTTCTAGTTTCACTCCTCAAGTCAAAAGAGGTCACTTCCGAATGTGAGTCTACCCACTGTGTCTGTCATTCATTGAGAAATTCTGGCTAGCTGGAAGATGTCACCTGAACTAAATAGTGTTTTGCAGGTTGTAATTAAAATTATCAACCACATTAAAGTATATACCCTTAACTCACATCTGTTCACACAGCTCTGTGAAGAGATGGATGCAGCGCACAACCACCTTCTCTTGAACACAGAAGTGTGATGGCTTTCTAAAGGTAGATCACTGGCCAGAGTTTTTGAGTTATGAGAGCTACTCCAAAGATTTCTTTTAGAAAAACAGGGACTTCTGGCCAAGATGGAGGCATAGGTAGACACATTGTGCCTCCTTGCACAGCCAAAAGAAGGACAACAACAATTAAAAAACAAAACAACCAGAACTGACAGAAGATTGAATTGTATGGAAGTCCGACAAGGAGTTAAAGAAGAAATATTCATTCAGACCGGTAGGAGGGGTGGAGATGGGCAGCTGGTCAGAGAGGACTCTTGGCAAGGCAGTGGCTGGAGGATCAGGATGGGCAAGGAGGTGGCTGGTGGGCAAGACAGGGGCTGGTGGACTAGGTGGTCCCACATTTGGATGAAGATCAACTGGGAGGAACAACTGGGGAGCAAGACAGATTGAGCAACCCCGGGTTCCAACTCAGGGAAATAAAGCCTCAAACCTCTGATTGAAAACACTGGTGGGGGTTGAGGTGGCAGAGGGAGAAACTACCAGTCTCACAGGAGAGTTAGTTTATTGGAGAGACCAACAGGGTCCTAGAACATACACAAACCCACCCAGCAGAATCAGCACCAGAAGGGCCCAATTTGATGGTGGGTAGTGACTGAAAACCTGCAGAGAACAGAGCAAGCAGCATTGTTCCCTCTCAGACCCTCCCCCCCCCACAGCATCACAATGCAGTGACATGAGTTACCCTGCCCTGGTGAACACCTAAGGCTCTGCCCCTTACTATGTAACAGGCTCAGAGACCCCCCCTGCCAAAAAAAAAGAAAAAAAAGGCCCAAATGAAAGAACAGATCAAAGCTTCAGAAAAAACACAACTAAGTGATGAAGAGATAGCCAACCTATCAGATGCACAGTTCAAAACACTGGTAATCAGGGTGCTCACAGGATTGGTTGAATATGGTCACAAATTAGATGAAAAAATGAAGGCTATGCTAAGTAAAATAAAGGAAAATGTACAGGGAACCAACAGTGATGGGAAGAAAACCAGGACTCCATTCAACAGTTTGGACTAGAAGGAAGAAAGAAACATTCAACCAGAATAAAATAAAGAAACAAGAATTCAAAAAAAAAAAAAATGAGAAGAGGCTTAGGAACCTCCAGGACATCTTTAAATGTTCCAACATTTGAATCATAGGAGTACCAGAAGGAGAAGAGAAAGAGCAACAAATGGAGAACTTACTTGAACAAATAATAAAGGAGAACTCCCCCAATCTGGCAAAGGAAATAGACTTCCAGGAAGTCCAGTAATCTCAGAGAGTCCCAAAGAAGTTGGACCCAAGGAAGAACACACCTAGGCACATCATAATTACATTACCCAAGATTAAACAGAAGGAGAGAATCTTAGAAGCAGCAAGAGAACAAGAGACAAGGAATCTCTTTTTACCTACAGAGGTGTGCTGATAAGACTGTCAGCTGATTTCTCAAAAGAGACCTTGCAGGCAAGAAGGAGCTGGAAGGAAGTATTCCAAGTCATGAAAGGCAAGGACCTACATCCAAGATTGCTCTATCCAGCAAGGCTTTCATTTAGGGCAGATAAAGTGCTTCTCAGGTAAGATCAAGTTAAAGGAATTCATCATCACCAAGCCCTTATTATATGAAATGTTAAAGGGACTTATCTAAGAAAAAGAAGATAAAAAATATGAATAGTGAAATGATGGCAAATTCATGGTTATTGACTCACAACCACACCTAAAACAAAAACAAAAACAAACTAAGCAAACAGCTAGAACAGGAACAGAATCATAGAAATGGAGATCACAGGGAGGGTTATCAGTGGGGGAGTGGGAGAGGGAGAGAGGGGGAAAAGGTACAGAGAATAAGTAGCATAAACAGTAGGTAGAAAATACCTACGATTAGGGGAGGTTATACCTACCCTTAAGGGGAGGTTAAGAATAGTATTGGAAATGTAGAAGCCAAAGAACATGTATGTATGACCCATGGACATGAACTAAAAGTGGGGAATATGGATGGGAGGGGGTGTTCAGGGTAGAGGGGAATAAAGTGGGGGATGGGACACCTGTAATAGCATAATCAATAAAATATATTAGAAAAAGAAAAGTGGTCACCATTGGCAGCATAGTTCAGTGACACAGAATAGCTTGCAAAAGTAGCTTACTTGTGTGGCATATTCATCCTGTTCAATGAACTCAATCTGTCACTTCGGGGGAGGATGACAACTGTGCTCAAGTTGGCAGATACAGTGGCTGCATTCAAAGCCAAACTGGAATTACAGGGGTGATGAGTGAACATTGCGATTTTTGACACGTTTCAAACATTAGCAGAGATTTTGAGTCTGACCCAGGGCCTTCTTGCTGGTGTATGATCACCTGTCTCAGCTTTCAAAAGGGTTTGAGCATTACTGCCCAATCTCAAAAGACCCCCAAACCGGGAAGGAATGGATCCGAGACCCATTTGTGAGTAAGCCAGGTGATTCAACTTTTTCCATGCTAGAAGAGGATCAACAGCTTGAAATCACAAATGACAGTGGCCTTACAAGTATGTTTGAGAGAACTTCAAATCTCCATACGTTCTGGATTAAAGTTGAGGCGGAATATCCTGAGACTGCCACAAAAGCACTGAAAAGCCTGCTTCAATTTCCAACATCCTATCTTTGTGAGGCAGGGTTTTCTGCAGTGACAGCAACCAAGACGAGATTATGGAGTAGACTGGACATAAACAACACACTTTGGGTGTCACTGTCCCCTGTCACCTCCAGATGGGACCATCTATTTGTGGCCAAACAAGCCCAGGGCTCCCACTGATTCTGCATGATGACGAGTTGTATAATTATTTCACTATATATTACAATGTAATAATAATAGAAATAAAATACACAATAAATGTAATGTGTTTGAATCATCCCAAAACCACCCCCCAAGCCCGGTCTGTGGAAAAATTCTCTTCCATGAAACCAAGCCCTCTTGCTGCCAAAAAGGTTGGGGACCATTGGCCTGGAGGATTGAGGATGGTGTGGCTAGAGACCACGGATTTGGGTCTACAGAGAATCCTCCAGTGTGGGACTTTTCTCTGTAATGATCAGCTGCCAGGGCATGGCTGTAGGGAGAGGAGGGCAGTTGGATTCTATTTTTGGGATCCTTAAAGCCTGAGGAGCTTTTGTACCTGAAGCAAAATGCTCACCACCATCTGTGCTTTATTAATTGTTTAATCTATTTACTTCATAAATCCATTTTAGCAAAAATTGTCTCAATATTTAAACATGATTTATATAACCAACGAATCAAAGTCAACACATTTTACAAATCAAATTATTTAAATATTTACTGAAAACTTAAATCCTCCTCCACACTTTGGCAGAATCACCAGTATAATAGGTCGGCTTCTCTAAAAGCATTGAACATTTGGTAAAGTGCATATATCCTACAAGGATTATGAAATTTATCACACCAACATTTAAACTCATTATAAAAGTTGGTTTGTAGACTCAAGAGACAGACACTATCTCAATTGAGGCCAAGTTTTGAATTTGGATATCCAAAAGAATGTTATTTCAGCACAGATCAAGTTTTAGATTATCATTAAATACATTCTTATTCCAAATGTATAAAGGAAACTGCAAAACTGTCTTTCTCCAGAGCATTTGAGATCTTGCTTTCCAGCTTATCATCAGTTTGGCTCAAATAAACTCATATGAAAATTTAAAAAAAAAGGATGAATTCTGGGTTGGGACCTAGAAACTGGCTTACGTTTAAAACCCAAGCTTATTTTGTATTTCATGGGACTCTTTCAAGCTTACACCTTTTCCGTGCATTTAGTGTATTGTAACAGAATGCCTTTTCTTTAAATGATGTCATCTTTGAGTTTATTGACCATGATATACTGCTGTCCATGCCACATCCCTGGAACCACTGAATACATTATATTTCATGGCAAAAAAAACACAACTATTGAATATATAATTCAGGTCATGGGCCTTAAAATAGCTTACTGTACCCTGGATTATCTGGGAAGGGCCAATCTAATCACAGGAGTCCTTAAAATCAGAGAACTTTCTCTACTGAAGTCACGCAGGTGGCAGAAGGGTAGGTCAGAGAGATTCAAACTGTGAGAAGGACTTGGCTTGATATAGCTAGCTCAGAGATGGAGGCAGCCAGGGCCTCAGTCCTACAGCCGTGCTGGGGAGAAAGTATCCTGTACCATAAGGTTCTTCTCGTTGTATTAATAATGAAATTAACATGACACAGATTAGCAGGGGAAAATCAAATTGAAGTTTAATAATGTATATTCCTCCTGTATATGCGGGAGAGTCCCAGGAACACTGAATTAACTCGCCAACAGGGTGGATGCCATTGCCTTGTCATACCACCGTCAGCTGAAGACAGAGATGTTGGCCAGGGAGAGTCAGTTAGGGGAGGTTACCAGGAAAAGCACAGTAAATGAAGGTGAGGTTGTCGTGCAGAGTTCAGGCCAGGGCCCTCTCCACTGATAGTGAAAGCAGGCCAGGTGTAGTGAGATAAACACCCTTGAAGATGGAGACTTCCTTTGTGAATGTAAATGTCCTCTACAAAGAGCAACTTACTCTTGGTTTCCAGAGCTTCTCCCAAGTCGGCTGGCTCTTCCAATTAACCAGCCTAAAACAATCAATATTCCGAACAGGCATATGTTGGGGTTGCAAACTCTGCTCCCCTTCGACCATCAAAAGCTGAGTTCTGAATGAGCGTGGAAGTAGACTCTCACACTTCAGTACGAGAGGTGGTCCTGCCCACACCTTGTGTTTGGTGTTGGGAACTCTGAGGGGAGAATCCCATCATGCTCTGCTGGATTTCTGACCCACAGAAACTGTGAGACAAATGGGTGTTGTGTTAAACTACTATTCCAGCCAATGAGATGCAGTCAGAAATGTGAGGTGCACTTTCAGAAAGTGTCCTTAAAGAAAAGGGGTGTGGCTTTATTATTATTATTATTTTTTACTCCTTCCTGGGGCTGTAAGGCTCATCATGTAATGGCTGAACTCAAGGAGCCATCCTGTCAGGAGGTGATGTGCTACAGATGGCAAACACAGGGAAGAGAAACTGGGCTACAATGCTCATAAAACTACTGCAATATTACGATTTATAAGAAAGATGTACTTGGCCATTCAGATGACCAAAATATATTTCTCATATATATTTGGTCTTCTTCCACAATTCTTGGCTCACAGCTCCTGAAACCTGTAGAATTTCCCAAGTGTTGAGACTGAAAAAGGTGTCTTCTGTTATTTAATGAAGTGACTTTGGAAAGCACTTATAGATGGGGGCTGGTTGCCGATGGAGTCAACTAAAGGATGGTTGGAACTTTCAGTCCCATCATGCACGCATCCCACCTTTGGGGAGGGGAGTGGGGCTAAAAGTTGAATCAATTGCCAATGACCCAATTAAATGTGCCTCTGTAATGAAGCCTTCAAAAATCCCAAAAAGACAGGGTTCAGAGAGCTTCCGGGTTGGTGAGCACGTGATCTGGGGGAGTGGCACCTGGAGAGGGCCTGGAATCTCCATGCCCTTTCCCTGTGCCTCGCTCTGTGCATCTCTTCCATCTGGCTGTTCCTGAGTCTTTTAATAATAAACTGGTGATGCAGCAAGTAAGTAACATGCTTCTCTGAGTTCTATGAGCCTCTCTAGAAAAGTAATTGAACCCAAGGATGGGGTAGCTGGTGACAAGGGAAAAATTCTGAGACAGTCTAAATTAAAGCTACAGTGCCAGAGAGTGAAAGAGATGGTGCAATTTCTGTTAATTGCTGTATGACAAAAGACTGCTCACATTCTTGTACATCTGTTGGAATTTAGGATTAATTTCCAGGTGGCTATTTCTGTGATTACCCAAGAGAGAATAGCGGGGTACCATCAAACCCCAGGAGCCTTCACTTCTTCTTTGCACTTGAGCTTTACAGACTCTTGCACCCCTCCCAGAACTAGCCCCACCTCACCTCCTCCACGTCCTTTGTGCATAGAGAATGTAAATTCTTTCAGAATGGGCTTACAGCTTTCTCCCCCATACCTGATGTAAAAAACACTTGCAAAACTCCTGGACATCAGACACATTAACTTTTGTACTTAGCCATGCAGTGGTTTAGATTCCATGCCCCAAGACCAGTTGTTGTTGTCTTCTACTTCTTTCTTCTTCCTCCTCCTCCTTCTTTCTTCCAATGGCCTAATAAACCCTTTCTTTTAAAAATCCCAGCTATGGAAGTTAATTTTTTTTTTTTTTTTATTTAACACTGGAACCCAGCCAGTCAGAGGCACGGGGAACAGCCTGGACTTGAAACTGCTGTTTGAACTGAGTTGCCGAGGAGTGGGGTTGCTGGAACCTCCAATCGATAGGCAGTTGATCAGAAGTACATTTAACAACCTGGGTTTTCCACTGGGGTCTGCAGTGAAGAGGGTCAGGGTGTAGGACGAATCCTTAACCTGTGGAATCTGATGCAAAATCCAGGCAGGTAGTGTCAGAATTGTGTTGAATTGAGTCAAAATCTTGGATATCCTGCTGGTGTCTGAGCATTGCTTGGTGTTTTGTGGAAAGCATCCCCTCCCTTGTACACACATTAAAATTGAATACAGGAGTGCAAAAGCACTGCCATCCATCCCTGGACTCTCTGCAGATTCTTCTCTGTGAGGCAGGAATAATCTTCTACCTTATGTAAGCCATTCTTATTGTGGGCTTTACTGTTACTGTAATCTCATTTTAATTAGTAGGTAATATAGAGGCTCCCTTTCCCAAGAGGTGAAGGATCAAGTCTGAGCAGCGAGCAGTTATCTGTTGGGCTTTCTTTCTTCCCAGCGGCAATGTATGGCCAGATGGTGCCAATCAGTCTCTTTCACTCTTGGTACAGTTCCAACGTTTTTCTGGAATTACTCACAGCTCTCTATATCCACCCTTCCCTGCTTATACAGATAAGGAAAAGTAAGAGTAACTTATGAATAGTTAAAATACCTACTATATTTATACTCTTCTATTTGTCAAAATTAACTAAAAATATCCAATATATCTGTTCTTCTTTACTCAGCATATGAGCTGCCTTTTTGCATGCTTCATAATGACTTTTTCCTGTTGGAGTATCACTAGAGTCACACATGAAAAAAAATCACCTTGTTCCAATTAAGTACATTATTTTCCTTTTGATTGCCAAATTGCCACAGAATGTCAGATGGGAGTCTTTTAAAATTGGTCCCTTTGTCTTCTCACTCTGCCCTATACATTAAGAAAAGTATCCTTGCTTATTGTCATCAACAACATGTTCCAGGCCTAGAGTTATCTGAGACATGGAGCTATTCTCCTAAGAACCCCGAATTCTTTTAAAGGTGAATAATATTTGAGGTAAAGATCCAGGTGCTAAGAATACCTATCAGAATTTTCCCTAATGTTGTTTCTATGCTACTTTAGTGATAGTTTGAAGAATTGTTTCTTTTGCAAACCACAAATTTACATTAGTATTTCCTACTTAACTCAAGCATTACTAAATCCTTTTTTATTTGACTCTAACGTACAGTTTTATAGTCTCTATGACATACCTGGTGGTATCCTGACCCAGATTCTAATGGCATCTTCTGTCTTGAGTGATCTGATAATGTCTCATCAACCATAATTCTCTAGTTGCTTTATTGATTGAGTCACCCATGCTGGGCCAATGGGACAGGGAGGTCAGAGAGTTTATAATACTCGCAGGAGATTGGTTGAAGGGATGAATGATTGAATTCAAGGTAATCGAAAGTTTAAGACAGCACAGATGAGGGGAAAGAAGAGAGGAGGTGGGACAGTCTAGAACAGGTTCACTGCAGGTAACTGAGAGCTGGGGGAGGGAGGCGGTGGTCAGAGCAGGGAGTGATCGAAGTGCAGACTGCAAAGGTGGAACTCTTTTAGAAGGTGGCTGTGGGCATTGATGTGTTCCATGCCTGGAGATCTACACTTGCCCACATGTGACCTTCTACCTACAGCTGTCCAAGGAAGTGCCATACACCTGCTCTCAGCTGGTACAAACAAACATACACACCCCATGTCTCAGCTGGAGAAGTGAGAGCCAGGGTCCATTTGGGACCTGGTACAGATGAACACCCAGGTTCACTGCCTGCTGGTTGCCCCAATGTACATGAAAAGTGTGTACCTTGCTCAGGCTGGTCACATGTTCCCTTCCTGTCCTATCAGCTATAGGCTCTGGGCTGCTCAGTGGCCCTCCCCACACTTCTACTGGCGGCTGAGCCTCCTGTCGTAGTCCATATGGGCTGGCTCAGCTCCTGACTGTGCTGGCCCAGATCCATGATGCTGGCACTCCTCACAGGAAGGAGCCTGCAGGGCATGCTGAGCCTGGTCCATCTGGGCCCTCGTGGGGGCCTGTCAGGCTCACCTCCCCACCTGTTTCTAAGTAGCTCTGAGCCAGAAGCTGGGGGTGGGGGGGGATAAGGAAGAGCAAAGTCTGCAAAGTATGGCAGGACTCTTTACCTGCCAAATCCTGCCCTCATCCTAGGGCTGCAGACAAAGAGATGCAGTGAGAGACTGTGAGGGCATTTGGGAAGGGGGAAGGGTTAAGAGGGGCCAGGTCCTGGGGATGCCACAGCTCTGCTCATCACCTTAGGTGTTTGGCACAGGGTCCCATGCAAGAAGGTGAAATACAAACAGCCAGAGGGAACCTCTCTCTGACCTCAAAGATGTTGCTTTGGGGGCAGGAGGGCAGAGGGCATAGGCCAGAGGTCAGGGGCTAGATTCCTGTCCTTGAAAGGCATGAGCCCTCAGAGTGGGAAGATGAGGAAGCCAGAGAAGCTTGAATATTTCCAGCCACCCAGCAGGTTCCCCCGACGTAGGCGCAGAGACACCCTGTCCCCAGGGTCCAGGGGCAGTAGCACAGAGCTGGTGGCTGCCTCTCGGGTCACGTCAGGGTCATTGGCAAAGGCTGAGATGACAGGCCATGTGTTCAGCATCAAGCTCACCTGGGAAGGGAACCTAGTTAGCATTTCTCCCCAGACCTTGTCCTAGGACCTCATGTTTCTGAGGATTGCCCTTCTTCTCCCCAGCCCCAGAGGGATACCCTGGAATCTGGGAACCTGGAGCTCATGCACTCTCCTGGGAGGGTTGAGGGGGGGCCAGTGTTGGACTCTGCAGGTCCTTCACATTCTGCTAGGCAGGTCCTTTCCTCCCTCGCTCCTGGGCCCCCGGGACACAGGCCAATGAAGGGTCTGCCCAGGATTCAGCTGGGCTTCGTTTATTCCTCCCTCCACCCAACCTGGGACAGGGACAGGGCCTAGTGCTCAGATCACCTGGACAGTTTGGCGGTTGTACACCTTCACCACGTGGAACCGGAAGCTGTAGACACCCCGGACAGGGGCCACGAAGGAGCCTGAGGCTCGATCAAAGCCACCGCCCTCATTCACCAAGACCTAGGGGAAGCAGACCCTGCTGAGTGGGCTGGGGATACCTGGGGCTCAGGGAAACCTCTGGGTTGGGAGATGGGACAGTGAGTAAGGAAAATAAGGGGTAGCAGGTAGCTGCCAACAGGAGGAATGCACAGATTCAAAAGAAATACTGAGAAAGGGCAAGGAGGAGTATGGGTAGGAGTGAAGGGAAAGGAGATGGGCAGTGGGATTGGGGGGCAACTGGCCACAGCACATGGGCTTAGATTTATTACAGGCCCTTGCAGGGCAGGGGGTTACCTGGTCAAAGTAGATGGCCCCATTGGTGCCGTTGCCGATCTCCCCTGCTGGCTCATGGTGGTGGCTTCGGACTGCAGCAAATGCCACTCTTCCGGGGGGTGCTTCTCCCAGAGCTGCTCCCCCAGGCCCCCCTGCAGCGGCTCTGCCGGGCTCACAGACCACCAGGCACTCACCCTCCAGGAGGACAGGCTCTGCTCCCTCCTGGGCCCATCCAGTCCCCAGGGCCAGAATCATCAGGGCCATGGGCAATCTGGAGTTGAGTGTGAGACCTGGTAGCCAGAGATGTGGTAGCCAGTGCTGCTTTGCTCCCAGCATGGCTGAGCGGCTCTGACTCACAAGTCCTCCTGTGTTCTTGTCTACCTTTCTGCTTCTTTCAGTTTCTGCCCTCCCTCAGACTCTCAACTTCCCTAGCCCTGCTCCTCAGCCCTCTCTCAGAGTCTCACTGTCACCTGGTCTCCGCATCTCCCTCTCCATACCCCTCTGTGCACCACAACTCTGTCCTGCTTCTCACTCCTGCTGTCACTGCAGTTCCCTCCTCCTTGGCAGGGCACAAAATGACAGCAGCTGGGCTCTGGGAGGGAGAGGAGAGATGAAGCAGCCCAGTAGGAAGGCTACAGCCAGAATCCCAGGACAGCCCCTGGGGAGAGTACTGAAGTCTGGAACCGGGACCATGGAGATCGGGTGTGTGTGCATATATGCACAAGATAGCTCCTGTAGCCCTTCGTTTCATCCCTCCCCTCTTCAAAGACCCTTACACGTCTACAGCACTCTGAGTGGCATCTTTTTCATTGTTAGGAAGGAAGGCCCTTGTCTTTTTCCAACAATTCTTTTGGTGGGAAAGTGCTTGGGTCAGACACTTTTCCTCGTTGGCCTTCCAATAGCTTCATTCAAAGGGATTCTTCACTTCTGACTCTTATGAGTGGTCTCTGTTTTCCGGGAACTACGGAGAATGGGCAAGAACCTAGAGAAATCTGAAGCGATGGTAGGTAGACCTCGTGAACTGCGGGCGAGTGGGCGGGGCCGAGGCCGGGGGAGGGGCCGAGAGCTGGGAGGAGACTGGCGGGCGGGGGCAGAGCTCCGAGAGCTCCGCGGGGCGCTGTGCGGGCCCAGTCCGGGGGAGGAGCTCGGCTGACTCCGCCCCCGGCCAGGAAGTGACTCCAAAAACAGTTCGAGATGTGAAGAGAGGTCCCTGTTGGGTGAGAAATCCGGGAAGGCCCGCCCAGATTCGAGCCCCTCCAGCCCCTAGTCTTTCTCCGCTGGGCCCGGGCTGGGGGCGCAGGCGAAGTTGGGGCCGACGTACACCTAGAGACACCGGCTGGAGAGGACGCAACGGGTGGCCGAGGCGGGTAGAGGTGGAAATCGGAGGCCTCAGCGCAGTGCGTGGCCGGGGGCGGCGGCCGCCACAGGCTGTACGCAGGGCTCAGTCAGGCCCCGGGGCCCCGGGTGGGGCGCGTGGCGCAACCTAGGGGGTGGCAGCGGACGCGGAGGGAAGGGGAGGGGGGACGAGAGTGACTAGAACCTTGGAAATGGCAGGCGAGGGACTCCAGAGTACAGCGCAGTTCAAGCCTTGGTGAGGATCCATTTTAAAGAGGACGTCTTTGATCCGGTGATTGCAGAGCCCCCCCGAGGAGAGGGACTCTTTCGTCACCCGTCCACCCTTTTTGGACCCAGACCAAGCTGGAGCCGCCCCCCCCCCCCCCCCCCCCCCAGGGCTGTGGTCATCCTTTTACAAAGCCCAGACGCCCATCCCAGAGAGCCAGCCTTGTTTATCCATGACGTCCTTTTTGGAGGGAAGGCCCATGCCCCTTTAATCTGACATTCTCTTCCTACTTCCAAGATGGCCCTAGATCTCCTGGGTTGTTTATCAGATTTCTAACTAGGTGCAACCTGTTGGTAGCTGATGTAGCCCCAGAGACCAAGATTTGGGTTGAGGGGATGGCGAGGCCCTGAGCTGTCTTTCCTACTTCCAGGTCTGGGTGGCCAAGCAGCCATGCCTACCTGGGGGGCTGGCTCCCCATCCCCTGACCGCTTTGCCGTGTCTTCGGTGGCCGAGGACAAGGTACGGGAGCAGCAACCCCATGTGGAGCGCATCTTCCGCGTGGGGATGAGCGTCCTCCCGAAGGACTGTCCTGAGAACCCTCACATCTGGCTGCAGCTGGAAGGCCCCAAGGAAAACGCCAGTAGAGCCAAGGTGAACGCCCCCTTCCTGACCCTTCTGGGAACAATGACTCCCTCCCTCTCTCGGAGGCCTGGGAGAAGAGGGGCTGGGAAGGATCTCCACCATTGTTGGTCTCATGGCAACCTCAGTGGCCCTGGGCTATGACACACTCTTCAACTTTGTTTGTTTGGAGTTTTGGTTTCATTTCTGCTGTGATGACCTAGGTTCTGCCAGGGCTTGGAGACAAGTGATTCATTTCAAATGAGCGAGTGCTCTTTGGGAGGTAGAGAAAATCCAGTTGGGCAAGCAGGCCCCACCAAGGAATTCACTGTATAGAGGCGCAGCCTGGGTTCCAGTACAGTGCTACCGCCTACCAGTGCTGTGACCTAAGTTTCAGTTCCCTTATCTATAAAATGTGAATAGTAGCAGTGTCCGCCTCTTTGGGCTTATTGTGAATGAGATAAAGCATGAGTTCAGTCAAAGTTGGCAGTAGTGATAATTATGATGGGAATATACAACACACATATAAATATTTAGAGAGACAGTCCTGTTAACTAATTAATTATGATTGTATCTTAATGTCAGTCAAGTTCTAAATGGAAATACTAGCTATGGCTGGCAGCTAGAAAGGGAAGGAAGTGAGATTCTTGATCCCTGTTTAACCCTCACCTTTGTTAGGATCTGTGGGGTTCCATTTTTTGCTGAGGCATCCTGGAGCTCAGGGGAGAGCAGTGAGCCTGAAGATTCTAGCAGCCTCTTTTTTCCTACCTTTCCCCTTTTTTTCCCCTAGGAGTACCTGAAGGGTCTCTGCAGCCCGGAGTTGCAGGATGAAATCCACTACCCACCAAAACTGCACTGTATCTTCCTGGCGGCCCAGGGCCTCTTTCTTGATTGCTTGGCTTGGAGCACCTCAGCCCACCTGGTACCTGGGGCGCCTGGCTCACTGATGGTCAGTGGCCTGACGGAGGCCTTCGTCATGGCTCAGAGCCGAGTGGAGGAGCTGGTAGAGCGGCTGAGCTGGGACTTGCGGCCAGGGTCATCTGCTGGAGCCTCTCAGTGCGCTGGAGTGCTGAGAGACTTCTGTGCCCTGCTGCAGCCCCCAGGGGATGTCCACCGAGAGGCCCTGCTGCAGCTGCCCCTAGCCGTCCAGGAGGAACTGCTGAGCCTGGTGCAGGAGGCATCCAGGGGGCAGGGGCCCCAAGGGCTTCCTTCCTGGGAGGGGGTGAACCCAGGCCTGCCGGGTGCTCCACACCAGGGAGTCATAGCTCCCCTGAGTGAAGGCAGGGGGTCCTTAGACACTGGGCCTACGGGGTGGCAAGAGTCAAGGGGAGAGGGACATGCTATGGAGAAGCAGGGAGGGAAGCAGGGTGGTCCCAGGGAGATGGATTTGGGATGGAAGGAGCTGCCTGGGGCAGAGGCCTGGGAGAAAGAAGTGACCTTCAGGTCGCAGTTAGGGGGAGGAGAGGCAGGGCAGGAAGGACTCCTGAAGGGGAAGGGCCCAGGGAAGGAGGGGATGCCTCAGGAAAGAGGAAGGTTCTGTATACAGGGTGAGCCTCCTGGTGCCCAGGGCCCCTGTCAGAGGGCAGCTCAGCTCCGGGGAGCCTCTCTCCTCCAGCGGCTCCACAATGGGGAAGCCTCACCTCCCAGAGTGCCTAGCCCCCCGCCTGCACCTGAACCCCCGTGGTACTGTGGAGACCGAGGAGACAGGGGAGACAAGCAGCAGGTTGTGGCTCGAGGTCGGGGGTCTCCATGGAAACGAGGCACCCGGGGGGGCAACTTGGTGACTGGCACACAGCGTTTCCAGGAGGCCCTACAGGACCCTTTTACCCTGTGCCTTGCCAATGTACCTGGCCAGCCAGACCTCCGCCATATTGTCATTGATGGCAGCAACGTGGCCATGGTGTGAGTACCAGGCGGGGCTCAGGGTCCTGGGGAGGGGGATGAGATGGGCAGTATTGTTCACCTTGGGGATATGTGCTGAGGGGTGAGCATTCCAGTCAGGCTGCCAGGCCCTCTGCTGGGGCCCCAGGGTGCTGACCCCTCCCCACTGCAGGCACGGCCTCCAGCACTACTTCTCCAGCCGGGGCATTGCCATTGCTGTGCAGTACTTCTGGGACCGTGGCCATCGGGACATCACTGTCTTTGTGCCTCAGTGGCGCTTCAGCAAGGATGCCAAAGTCAGAGGTGAGTTGGGCCTTGTCTCTTTTGTGTCCTGGGATAAACCCTGCTTCTACCTTGAGGATAACCACGTTGTGCTCCTCTGTTTCTAGAGGGTCACTTCCTGCAAAAGCTCTACTCCCTCAGTCTGCTCTCCCTCACTCCCTCCCGAGTCATGGATGGCAAGAGGATCTCCTCCTATGATGACAGGTACTTGCTTCTTTCCTGGACCCTTCAAGGAGCTCAGTGGGAGACAGAAGGAGAGCCAGAAGCTTCTGAACCTTTGCACTGTTTCTAAGCCTGGGGATTGAGCAAAGGGCCAGTTAGTCCACCGTGTGCCTCTGTGACTCTGTGAGATGAGGTGGATGGTAGACAATTGTGTTTGCCCATTCATCATTCATTTTTCATTCACCAAACTAAATCGCGCTTTGCACTTATACAGTGCCTTACTGTCTAGAACATACTAGTGTAATGGGAAGATGGGAAGCTGATGACATGAATAGCTGACAAATGCCTTCTTACAACCTGAATTTCCAAACAAGTGGAAAAATTTCCCAGCATTCTGGAAAAACCAGAGTCATTGTTCCAAATACCAAGTCAAGTGAAGAAATACAGCCCATGCATAATAACATAAAACAAAATGTAAATGAAACAAGATACAATAGGGAGATCACTGGAGCTGGAATTTGATGATCTGACTTGGGACCCCAAGTTGCACTGCTCATGGACTCTGGCTGTGGACCAGTCTGTTGCTGAAGTAACCTCTTGTCTCAGGGTCCTCTTCCATTCATTCATGCGCCCTGTGACTCGCTAAAGGACGTAAGCTGTGTGCTCTTCTCACGCAAGGTGCCAGGCAGAACACAGTGATAGCGCTTCACTGCTCATGACCCCGCTCAGGGTGGCAGAGGGTTTGTCTCTGTGGTACAGAAGTGGCGCCGAGGGTAAGGGTGGTTGGCTCTCTTGGTGAAGTCTACTAAGTGCCGCAGGAGAAACGAGAATTTAAAGCTGTGTCCTGGGATAGACCCTGCTCTACTGTACCTTGCAGGTAACTGCATTGTGCTGCTGTTTCTAGAGGATCACTTCCTCTGGAAACAGGGTGGGAAACAGGCAGATTTTAAAAGCCAATTAACCAGTTAAAAATGTTTACAATGAAAGTTCTCGATTCTCTTAGTATTTTCAGTTTCAAATAAAAAACTAGTTTCCACACCACAGTGATTATATATTTTATCTTTTCAAGTACTTAACTTTTTCTCTTTAACAAGTAAATGGTATTCTACAAAAAGGCAGTTCCCTGTGTCTCAGTGCTGTTGTCTTACGTCTGGATTTCACCGATTATCTAAGATGCAGAAGCTTCTTTATGTACCAGCATTTGCGCAGAACTGAAGCTGGAGTCATTTGCTATGAATTTTAAAGACGTGTGTGTGTGTGTACAGCTGTGTAGGTCCTGACAGGCTGACAGCACAACGTGAACTTGGAGTGTTGCCTAGTTACAGTGACTAACAGTCGTGCCCAGCACAGGCACACTGGGTTAGTACTGCTGAACAACATGTGATGTAACACGCTAACAGCGGATGTGCTTAGCCTGAAGATACTGTTCATATATCACACGACACCATAAGCAATTGTACATCATCTCCTTACTTTGTTTCCCAGACAGAAACTCAGAACCCGGTATCTGTCACCCTAAATCCTAATTGCTAGTCCCCTCAATACCACACTGTCTTCCAAATACTTACTGCCCACTTATTGCTAGGTGTGTGGCTTTCAGAAAGAGGTGGGAATGTTGGGAATTTTATTTCAAAGAGCCAAAAGAAACTATAAACCAAACACTTCATTAACCTGGAGGAAGGGGAAACTGCTTCTGGCTGGGGTTTTGTGGGAAGGGAGAGATTTGTGTTTTTTGATGCTACAGAAGGATATGGGATGAGCTGGATCTCCGGGTTTCTAAACGTGTTTAGAAAGATCCTCACCCACCTCTTCATGAGCCCTCCCCCAGTTCCATGGAGGCAGGATTACTTGGGTGGAGCCCAGGCATCTCTTTTTAAAAAGTTACTCTGGTGAATCTGTTCATCAGTGGAGTTGGGATCACTTTGCGGAAGGAGGGAATAGTTTGAGAAACATGAAGTCAGAGAGCATGTTTGAAGAACAGGATGTAATGTAATCATTGATTTGGCAGTAGCTGAGAGTACCTTTGGGAATACCGGGAGAGATAAGGCCGTAAAGGGGACTGGATCAAGGTTCCAGATGGGTTGGCTGCCAGGCCTGGGCATGTGGACTTTCTTCAGGAAGTAAAGGGCAAGTATGGAAGAGTGTTGTGTGGCTGCAGAGCATGTCCCCCTTTTGGGGGAGGGCAGGAGAAACTAGAAGGTGGTGAATGGCAGGAGGCAGGGATCCCCTTAATCAGTATCTCAGCTGCAGTGTCTGAATAGCTAAGGTGGTAGTGGTGGAACTGGAAAGGAAGGGGACAGAATGGAAGGCTTTTCAGAGGAAAAACATGATGGATTTGTAGGGTGCTGTAGGGTGGAGAAATACAGAACTAGGGCTAGATCTTATTGTCTTCCTAACGAAGCACTAAGTATTGGGTGGAGGATTGTGGTGAGTGGAGGGCATGTCCTTGGGATCCCACACTGGGTTCATCCTCTCTAACCCATGATACTTGTATCCAGTCCGTCTCCTGGTGGCTGGTCAAGATGAGGGGGGCAGGGAGGGGTAGATCTCCATCACCAGAAGTAGGTCACGGGAGTTGATAGCACTCTGGGGTTGAGGCTTTGGAGAATTCCAGAATGTTGTCGTGGTTTCCGAGACAGGTTCATGGTGAAGCTGGCTGAAGAGACTGATGGGATCATTGTCTCCAACGACCAGTTCCGGGACCTGGCGGAGGAGTCCGAGAAGTGGATGGCAATCATCAGAGAGCGGTGAGGGGCATCCCCTGAGAAAAGGGCTCGGACTCAGACTTTTCTCTAAAACCGGTTCTGTTCTGCCACCGGGTGAGGACTCTGGAAATGGCTGTGACACTGGCTTGAAGGATGGTAGCTTACAGCTACTGGTGGGGTTAGTCTCAGCTGTCTGGGAGATGAGGAGGGGCCCCCCTGTGACCATTACATTTTCTGTCCCCATCCAGCCTTCTGCCCTTCACCTTCGTGGGAAACCTCTTCATGGTCCCTGATGACCCACTGGGGCGAAATGGCCCCATGCTGGATGAGTTCCTGAAGAAGCCAGTCAGGTAATGCCTCAGTCAGTCCTAGGCAGCCCCCAGCCCTGGCCCCCTTTCTGCAGGGGCCTTGCAGACCAGGAGACTTGGGAGAAGTGTGACCTCAGTCTGGGCCAGCTTAATTCTGTAGTGGTTTAGGTTGCCCTGGGCTTGGCCCTATCCCTGGAAACCCTGACACAGACCCTCCAATCTGGGAGGGAAGCTCCTGTTTCCCGTTTCCCCAGTGGCAGTGTTTGCTGGAGTTATTTCGAACATGGTTGCTTTTACTTATAGCCACTTGTATTCAGCACTCCCTCTGCTGGGCCATTAAGTAAGTGAGTACTTTATTAGACATGAATTAGATTATAATAGTGGCAGGGTTCACTTTCCTGATGTCAAAGCAACATCCCTTCTCTCCTTCAGGAGTGGGTTGATACTGCCGCTTAGTGGTCAGCTTGGGGAACTTCAGAGCCAGGAGCAGGCAGGGCTGTTAAGAGCAGTGGAATGCTGGGAGGCCCACTGAGCTCTAACTTCTCTCCAGGATGTACATTAGCTCCTCTTTTTTCTCTGCTTCTTCTCAGGGCACAGGGGTCTTCTAAGGCTCAGCATCCTTCCAGGGGCTTCACAGAACATGGTAATCAGCAGCAGGGGAGAGAAGAGGAGGAAAAAGGCAGTGGTGGCATTCGGAAGACCCGGGAGACAGAGAGGCTCCGGCGCCAGCTGCTGGAAGTGTTTTGGGGCCAGGATCACAAGGTGGACTTCATCCTGCAGCGGGAGCCCTACTGCCGGGACATCAACCAGCTCTCTGAGGCCCTGCTCAGTCTCAACTTCTGAGCCTCGCCGGCCCGAGTGGCTGCCTCCCCATCAGCATCAGCCTTTCCCAGCTTAGCCTCTTCTGTGAAGATCCCTGTGATGCTCAGACCCTGACCCAGACCCACTCTGAGTTGGTGCCTGGGGTCAGGGAAGGACTGAGGAAGAGCATTCCAATGCTCTTGCCTGGGGCACTTTGGGGACAGGTCCGTAAGTGACCTGATCTCCTCTTGAGGCAGGACCTCAACCAGCTCTCAAGAGGTTCTGTTCAGCTCCAACTCAACTGTAGCACAGGGTTTCTGTAGGGAGTGGGGGCTGCCAGAAAGGGTAGGTCCTGGAGATTGGGACTGCCAGCTCCTCCTCGAAGCTGAGTTGGGGATGGAAGCTGGAGTGCGCAGGAGGGGAATAAAACAGGTGGCAAGAAAGCTGAGCCTTTCCTACCCCTGGATGCTGCTCTGGATAGCCAGAGGACAGGATGCTTCCCAGGCCTGGCAGGGCTCCTGGGAGCCTTGAAGGGCATGCTGGGCCCTGGAAAGGCTAGTGTGACGGGGTCTGGGTCACAGTGGTGCAGCAGGGAGCTGGTGGGAAGGGTAGAGGAAGACTTGGCTTCTGGTCTCAGCTGTGCCTGTCTGTGACCTTCATTGAGCTACTTGGCCTTTACTTCTGCCTTTAAATCAGTCGTAAAAATGCCTGTTGGGAGAAATGAGAACATGGAGGAGGGCTCTTTGGAGGAAAAGTACTTGGACCAAGTCTCAGGTGTGTCTGTGACTGCACAGGCTTCCAAACCAAAACCTCACTTTCAGAGAACTGAGGGTCCTCTGTCCCCAGGGCCTGTGCCCTAGATTTTAACATTGCACCCTCATGATGTGCCCTATAATGGCTGCGTCCCTTTTGGGCAACCCCCAAATCCACATTTACAAAACAGTTAGTTAGGGGTGACTGTTTGCATTACCAGAATACTCTCAGGGTACCTCTAAATGGCAGCTCTCCTGTTGCATTCGTGTTTGTTTACAGATAGACGAATGTGTCAGAAAGTCCCCTGTTCAGTGCACGCGTGGTGTTGCAAACTCAATGGAAGCCATGCTCTGCAATGACAATGTGATCTAACCCTAGTGTTTTCTCTACAGAACACATGTTGCATAAAGTGAGGCCCACTTCTGCTTTGTGTGTGAGTATATATATATATATATATGGGGGGGTTATATAGGTTGTATGTAGATGAGCTAATTATCTGGAAAATGAAAACTGAAGAATTATTGGAATACGGAGATTCAGACCAACTGCTGTCCTGTTGGAACAGTCTGCCCTGATTCCTATAGGTCATTGTCCTGTATCGGCTTGAAGTCCTCCCGTGCCAGGGGACTGACTGCTTCCAAATAGTGCTTCCTCTAGTGCAGCCCCGATACGTGCTTCTGCCTTTGAGGCTGGTCATTCCTCCAGGAACAATACGGGGCTGGCCAACTTCCTAGAGTCCAAAACTGGATAAAGAGGAGGGACAGGGCCCTTGGGCAAGCCCCTGGACAGGATCCTTTTCAGGCTCTGGCTTCTGCTCCCTGAGCAGCCCTGGGAGCTGAAGGCTGCCACCCCAGTTCCTCATTCCAGCAACTAGTGGGAGCTGAGTGGTGATGGAGAGGGTCTCTGGGTCCTACTGTCTGCTCCTCCTCCCTGTTGTGATGTGTACTGCTAGACCCAGTCAGGGAGGCAGGTGACAGGGACTCAGAGTCCCTTTGTAAGAAAGGTGACTGGTTAATACGGCCCCAGTTGGGGGCCTAGAGGAACTACTGGTCAAGTTGGGGCAGGTATCAGGGCAGGTAAACAGGGAGAGGGTCTTAAACGAACACTTGGGATTTCTTTTTACCTATGAGGGTTGTTTACAGTTTGGGGTACATTCCTTTCCCCTTTCACTTTCAGTGATGGTGGGTATGAAGTAGACCAGAGGTTTCTTTCCTTTTGTGCCTGGGACTCTGGCTGACTGAGTGGCCTCAATCAGATGTGAGGCCAGTCCAAAGCTTCTTACAGACAGGGTTGTTGGCTTACTCCCACAGCTTGCTGAACTGGGACCATTATGTGATCACTTTGTTAATTCACTGCCGTTCAGCAGCAGACTGAAGGCTGTCCTAGACTTGGGTCTCACCTCTTCCTCTGCTGGCATCCTAATGGTACCACGTGAACAAGTATGCAGGGTGACCACAGAACCCATCGGAAATGGATCATCACCTCTCTTGTCTTCCAGTGTCTGCCATTATCATAACCTCATGCCCCAAATTTGTTACCAGCTCTTTGGAGGGAACAAAAAGGGAGGTAATTCCCATTGTAACTTAAAAAACCCCACATAGGGAGGTCTTCTAGGGTGACACTCCTTGAAATAAATTCAAGGAGAATCTAGGCTAAAGAGATGAGCCAAAACCAATGAGATAACTTATCTTTATTGCCTAAACTGTAGAACATTCACTACACAGCAAAAGAGAAATGGGGCAGGAATGGATCACGTAGGGGTACTGAACTCAGAGACTCTTTCACAAGGAGCTGAAGGTGTTACAGTCCCAACATGATGAGACCGCACCCTTGAAACAGTGGACAGGCGAAGTGCAGCAACAGAATAATGAGAAAGGACAGGGAGGAGAGGAATCCCCAAGAACCAGATGGGTTCACATGGCAAGCAGAGTACCTCATCCTCCTCAGTCCCTACCTGGGAAGCCTCTGTTGAGGGCTAGGCCGTGGGCCCTGCCATGAACTTTCTCGCTTAGGCTACGACTTCCTTCAGTGCAGGCCCCAGCTCTGGGAAGGAATACTGGTAGCCAGTGGCTAGTGTCCGCCGTGGGATCACCTTCTGGCCCTCCAGCAGCATGATGGCACGCTCTCGCCCAAAGACAGCTTGCACGATGGTGCTAGGGAGAGGGATGAAGGCTGGGCGGCCTAGGGCTGTGCCCAAGGCCTGAGCAAACTCAGCATTTGTAGTGCTATAGGCTGGAGCCACACCATTCAGGACACCCTGCACGTGGCTGGCTTCAATGGCATGGGCCAGGATTCCTACCAGGTCCCCAATGTGAATCCAGGGGAAGAACTGTTGGCCCGAGCCGATGGGACCCCCCAGGCCCAGGCGGAAGGGTAGCAGCATGTGACCAATGGCACCGCCCCCGCGGCCCAGCACAACCCCTAGAACAAGCAAGAAGGATGGTACAGGGGGACCCCTTAGCCTCCAGGCAGCCTCGCTGTTCCTTCCATTTCCCCTTCCTTACTGTTTTCCCTTGCGGGCTGAGCTCTCTAGCAGTCCCGGGGTATGGCTGCCTTGGGGACTTCCCGTCCTCTCATCTACAGGTTGGCCAGAAGTGGTGGCATCCTCAACTCAGTAAGCTCCACTTCCCTTACCCCCAGCTCCCCCAGGAGAGAGAACACACTCCAGCCCCGCCTGACAGGCAGCCCCTTGTTCTCACCAGAGCGAACCACCACCTGGCGTGTAGAATCTCCAGAAAGCCTGGCTGCAGCTTCCCATTTGGTTACGAGATTGGAGAAAAAGTCAAAATCCCCTCCTGGGCTGTCCTCATCATACTCAGCAGTCAGGCTGGGCTGGTAGTATGCTGCCGGTGGAATATCACTTGTTTGCCCTGGCTGGTCCTTAGCAGTGAAGGGCCCCCTTGGCCTAACCCACCTTGGCCTTTGGGTCTTCCCATGGGATGGAGCTGTGGATTATTTTTCCCTTGGTGACACCATTAGCTGACCTGTTCCTGCCCTGGAGTAACTTATCTTTTGCTGCAGGACTAAGTTGAGAGACTGATAGAGGGTTGTGGTTCAGAATAAATACACAGGTGCCAGTCTTGAGTTTTAACCTCAGCTCCACTGCTTTAACTACAACTTTAGGCAAGTTACATAACCTCTCTGCAAAATCTGTACATCTTTAAAAGGGGAACAATACTCTACCTCATAGAGTTCTTGTGAGGATTAAATGCTGTAATATGTATAAAACACTCAGTGGCTGGTATTTATGCCAATATTGTTCGCAATTATTTGGTCCCCCAAAATACAAGAATCGGAAATTCTATTCCTAAAGAACTTTGCTGTGAGAAGCAAGGGACCTGGGAGTAGGTAGATTTCTTCCTGGCACTGGGGGCAGCACCATTCTACCCTCTTTCTCCGAGGGTCCCTGTTTCTCAGTGAAAGTACACAAAAGTCAGGAGAAAGATGCATGGATCAAGGGCCTAGGAAGACTTCTGGGCATGTATACCTCGAAGGGTCTGAGCTACCTCTTCACTGTGCATTCTCCCCTGGTTAACATACGGGGCTGGTGATTTGGGGCATACCTACACCAGTGACTAAGACCCAGGCCTGGGGGGGTTGTGGGGCCTTGGTGATGGCTCTAGCCAGCAGGTGGGTGGTCTCCAAGCGGCTGCTGAGAACCTCTTTTTGGAAGGCTTCATTCCACCTGCAGGAGAAACGGGAAATAAGCCACTGAATACGTGCATGCATGTATCTCTTCCTCTCTCTTTCCTTGGGGCCTGTCCATGCCCATTTCTAGTAAAACCCTGCACTGTGGTTTAGAGAAACTGTTCATCTCTCCTGGATAGGGAAAAGGCATGTCCTTTTTGGGCATTCTGGGTTATAAGTGAGGATTACAGTCAACTAGCTATGTGGGTAGGAGGGAGGGTGGATTTGGAGTAGTGGGGCAGGATAAGTAATCAAGGATCGGGCCGGGCAGCTCCATTCTTCACATCTCAGGTCTCATCAGAGTTGTTCCTCTTCTTATGCTCTAGAGGGTATCAGTTTTAGGGTCCAGCAGCAACTGACCTTCGAAGAGGGTTGAGGATGTTCTCTCCAGCCAGGTTGACTGCTGCATCGCAGCTGGGCAGCCCCGACGTAGCAAGTTCATTCTGTCAGAGAAAAGTTCACAGTGCCAACCTAGCCCTGCGCCGCCGCCAAATCGGGCCTCCCCCCACCCACTAGTTTCCAGAGGGTGGACATACCCACGTGATCCGACCTGGCCCGGGCTTTCTGGAGACCAGAGTCACGTCATGGCCTCTGGCTTTCAGCAGATGGGTTAGGGCTGTCCCAATGAAGCCCGTCCCTCCACCTGATCAGAAAATAAAAGGTGTTTATCTTCCGGGCCGGGGTGCCTACCGTTCCGGCATGTGGCCCCATCTTCTGGTGCCATCCCATTTGACCCCAAATTTCTCCCCTCTTTTTTTGGCCCAGCCCTGCGACACACAGGTGACACAGGTCACAGGGATTTGGGAGACTCGGCTTCAGTTAGGAGGATAAGGCCAGGTTGCCGGTGCACGAAACAGTGCCCTCCATCGGGGTCTACTTTCTACTTAGCCCTTAACCTCTGGTTCAAACTTTTCCCCATAAACCCGCCGCCCATCTCTCCCACTTTGCCTTCCCTCACCCACGAGCACCCGCATAGCAACCAGGACCTAACGCGCCTGCGTGAGATGGAACACCCGCCCCCCCACGCATGCGTCCTTCCAGCAGTGCGCTCCAATTGGGAAGTGGGCAGGACTAGGCGTGGCTTTACCCGGCGACCCGGAAGAATTCACGGCAAGGGCGGCAAATGTAAGAATTTCACCCGGAGGTGTGGCCCGGCGTGTGTGTAGGTGTGTGTGGGAGGGATGGGGAAGAGGGCGCAGTCTGCACAGAGGTAGGGGGAGGGGCCGAAGGGGTGGTGGTGGAATTGACCCAGGGTCCTGAAACGAAGGGGAGGAAGCAGAAAGATGGTTTTAGTTAGGAAACACCCTTGACCGAAAATCTGACGCTGTTCGAACCGCCATATTCTTAAAGTCCATTCAGCTTGGTGGCTCAGTAATCCAAAAGCATCCGTCTACCGTTACAATGGATTTCTTTTTAACCAGGCTTTTATTTTTTTCTTCTTGTTCTGGTCCCTTCCTATTGGCATTTAAACATTCTGCGTCCTCGGCTAATGGCCTCTCTCTGTGTTCGCCTTCATTGCCAAACTTCTAAATGATGGGTGTCCATTTTCTACTTCCTAATTTACTGTCATCTGGCTCTGATTTTATTCATTGCCTTTCTAGCCAAGATCACTAGTTCCCGTGTGTCACCAAGTCGAATGCCTACTTTTAAGCCATTTTTCTTGAACTCTGTATCACTGGACATGTGCTGACTCCTCCCTCCCTTTGGAAATGCTCATCTCTTGGCCTCAGTGAAAACAACACTGTTCTGGCTTCTTCTCTTAGCTCTTTTCAGTTTCTGTTGCTTGCTTAGCCACCTCTAAGCTTTTAAAATGTTGATATTCCTCAAAGCTGGGTCCTATGACCTACCTCTCTTCCCTCTATGCACTTATGCCCAAGCATCTTTGTGGGTGAACTCAGTTACCAGTTTTTCAAGGACGACTTGCCAGATCTCCTATGCAACTCGAATCTCTCCTCTGAGCTCCTGGCTCCTATAAAAACTTCCCACTAAACACCTGTTCTTGAATGTCTGAAACCCTGTTGATTTTACTTAGTAAATATCACCCATCTATTTATCTCTGCCACCACCACTCTCCTCCAAGATATTATCTAAATTTTTGTGTAGATTTCTGCAATAGTTTCCTAATAGGTTTTCCTGCTTCTGCTTGTTTCTCCTCTCCAAAGTGGTCTGCACATTGCAAACTGATCTTTTAAGAACATGTGGGAGGAACACTATGATGGCATATATATCCTAAAAAAACCCTTCAATTGCAAAGTTCCTGGATATGCTGGATAAAATTTAACACATCTCCATTTAAATACATTTGTGAGCTAGCTGGAAAACAAAGGAAAGCCCCAGAGAACAAAAACAAAATGTGCCTTGGGACTGAGGCTACTTTGTGATTGGTTGTTAGTTTTAGTGACCCAGAGGCCCGGGTGACAGGAGAAGATGCCTGGGACCCAAGCAAAATTGGGAATGAGACTCATGCATAAAGTTCTCGGTGGGCTGTGTCCACTCAGTATCAAAGAACATGATTAGGAAACATGTTTCTATAAGCTTGGCTCTTGGGTAGGATTTGCTGTAAAACAAAAACAACAACAAAGTCTTTTCTGAGAAGTTGCATCCATTGCCCTGCCCTGATACAGTTTTGGAGTTTGAACTCATTGTTACCTACCTGCCTGGCCTAAGGAGCCCGAAGCCAAGTTTCCAACTTAAGCATTCCAGATAGGAGCCAATGTAAACCCTAGGTCTCACAGGATCTCATTAGATAACATCCTGCCAACCATCAGCACACATTCCAAAATTATAAAACAGGGAAACAAACCACTCTGGGGAGGAGTCAGCAGAGTCTGACCAAAAAGGGTTTCAGATATTAAATTTTGAGGTATAGAAAATAAAACGCACAAGTTGAAAATTTTTAAAGAAGGAGGAAACATTAAAAACACGAGGGTCAAGATACTATAAAAATTGTAGCAGAACTGATAAAGAACCAATTCAAACTCCTAAAAACTAAAAACATAATGACTGAAATTTCAAAACTCATCGAATGAGGTCAAGCAGCGGGGAATAGATTTATCACTGGTTGCGAGGATTGACGAGATATGAAGAAATTGCCCACAGTGCAGCACAGAGAGATAAAGAGGTAGGGAATACGAAAGAGAAGGTAAGAGCCGGGGAAAATTAAGGGAGAGATTCTAACTGTTCTATTTGTCATTCCAAAAGAGAGGAGACAGAGAAGGAGGTGGAGGAAATATTTGAAGATTATCTTTACAAAGTAATGAAAGATAATGAATACTCAGATTCAGTAAGTAAAATAAATCTCAAGTGGAATAAAAATAACTTCATGCCTAATCACATCATAATAAAGCTATAAAACAAAGACAAAGAAGAGATTTTAAAAGCAGTCAGAAAGAAAACAGATTATCTATAAAGAAATAACAATTAGATGGGCAACTGACCCCTCAACCACAACCATATAAACCAGTAGTACAATACAATAGTGCTTTCAAATGCTAGCAGAAGATAATTGCCAACCTAGAATTGTTTGTCTACAAACTGGTATTCAAGAATGAAGGTAAAACAAGGATACTTTTAGACAAGCAACAAATGAGACTTTACCATTCTCAGACTTCTAAACTTTGTCAGGAAAAAAAAGAAAATTATCTTGAAAGGAAGGTATGATATGCAAGAGAATAATCCAAATGTTAGTAAAGAAATGGGTAAATATAAACAAATATTGACCATATAAAGCAACAACCATAATGTATAATTTGTGGGTAAAAATGAAGAGACCCTAAATGTTAGTCACCAATAATGGAGAAGTATGTGACTGCAGCTGAATTGTTGGGGAAAGGATAACAATACTGAATAATATTAAACCGTTAAATATATATTTAAAAAATTAAGGGCAGTCCTGGCCAGGTGGCTCAGTTGGAGCGTTGTCCCATGCACCAAAAGTTTGCAAGGTCAATCCCCAGTCAGGGCCATACCCAGGTTGTGGGTTCAATCCCTGGTCAGGGTGCATATGGGAGGCAACCAATTGATATTTCTCTCTTTGTCTCTCTCAAATCAGTAAAAACGTATCATCGAGTGAGGATTAAAAAGAAATTAAGGGCAACCTTTGCATATTAGTAGTAAAATGTGCACTTCCAAATCAGCAGAGAGAAACAAGAAAGCAGTTGAACCACTTCATTACCATAAAAAGAAAGTGTTGATGTAATTCAATAGTGGTCACTAAGCAGATCGCACTCCTCTCGTTTGCATGCCTCCACTTCCTCAGCAACCATGTCTGATAAACCCGATATGGCCCAGACTGAGAAATTTGGTAAGTCGAAATGGGAGAAGACTGAAATGGAAGAGAAAAATCCACTGCCTTCCAAAGAAACGATTGAACAGGAGGAGCAAGCAGGCGAATTGTAATGAGGCCCACACCGCCTACATGCTCTGTACGTTCCACAAGCATTGCCCTCTTACTTTAGTACTTTTAGCTGTTTCATTTTGTAAGATTCAAAGAGGTTGGATCAGTTTAAATGACGGTGCTGCCCCTCTTCACATCAGAACCACCGACAGTGAAGGCCGCACCTGCCGCTCCCATCTGCCTGTCTGGCTGGCAGGGAAGGAAAAGAACCTGCATGTCGGTGGAGGAAGAAGCTGGGTGGGACCACAGTGAAATCTCGAGTAAAAACCAAGCTGGTCCAAGGTGTCCTGCAGGCTGTGAAATGCAGTTTAATCACAGTGCCATTTTTTTTTGTTGAAATGATTTTAATGATTAAAATGCACAATTTTTAAATATATGAAAATAAAAAGTTTTAAAACCTGAAAAAAAAAAGTGTAGGTAAAACTAGAAAACTCCAAATAAGATAACAGGAGTAATCAGTAACCATAATATATTTAAAAAGACTGAGAAATTGAATTAACTAGATATATTGGAATTATGAATTTCAACAAGGATGAATCTCACAGTGATAATATCAAGGAAAAAGGAAGTTGCAGAAAAGCATTTACAATGTGATACTATTTATTTAAAGATTAAAAATAGGTGAAATCATACTATTTTTTATTGAGATAAGTAGATTTGTAGTCAAAGTAAAAAGGAATGCGTGAAAATGAGAAACTTAGGATAGCATTTTGCTGAGGGGCTGGAGTGAGAATGCGATCAGGGAGGAGTACACAGGGGACTTTGATTTCTTTCTTTTCTTTTTAAAAAGTATTTTATTTATTTATTTTTAGAGAGAGGGGAAGGGAGGAAGAAAGAGTGGGAGAGACACATGGATGTGTGAGAGACACATCAATTGGTTGCCTCTCGCACACCCCCGATTGGGGACCTGGCCTTTAACCCCGGCATGTGCCCTGAATGGGAATCGAACTGGCAACACTTCAGCTCGCAGGCTGGCACTCAGTCCACTGAGGCACACCAGCCAGGGCTGATTTCTTATTCTTATGCTAGGTGGTGGGTATGTGAGTATTCATGCACTTTGTTTTTCTTTGTATTTTTGTATGTCTGAAATATTTCATAATAAATAAAAATACATAGTAATTTAAAATTTATAGTCAGATCTCAGGTGTGCAGCAACATAACTTTATTTTTTTATAATTGAATATAAATTATTCATGAACATTTTTCCTTGGTATTGGAATAAACTCAAACTCACCTAATCCAAGTAACTTTATCATTTCTGGTTTAAAATTTCTCAGTTAACTCAGTTTCTCCGAGTAAATTCCTAGCCTTTCAGAGTACCGTATCCCACTTCCCTTTTCCTTCTCTCAGCTAGTTACCTGGGCATAGGAGGCCCTTTGGTCCAGGCGTTGTGGTCGAGTTCACAATGCTTACTCAGAAGAATCTTGTTTCCTTCAGCCTTCAGAAGTTGCCTGCAGGCAACTAAGGCACAGGTGGTTAGGCCAGGTCTTTGGGCCAGTGTTTTGATACTGATACCCATGCTTCTGAGTGTAATACCTTTTGCTTTTGATGCTCATGGTCCTTTCCTTGTTCTCAGTGTTCCAGAGCCTTCCCTGGGGCACCAAAGAACACTTGGCTTGTCTTCGGGCCTGCAGCATGGAATTTACAGGTGTTGGGCAGTCTCCCCTCAGGCTCATCTCTTGCTTATCTGCCTCAGGCACTGCCCAGGCGCCCTGCTGCAGTCTGGCAGTGTTAGTTGTATGTTGCTGTTAACAAGTTATCTCAAAACTTAGTGGTTTGAACCAACAATATTTATTATATCATATGATTTCTGTGGGTTAGGAATCTGGGAGCAGCTTAGCTGGGTGGTTATGACTCATGGTTTCTCATGAGGTTATGGTCAAGGTAGCAGCTAGAGCTGCAGTTATCTGAAGACTTGGAGGATCCTTTTCCAAAATGGCTCACTCACATGGCTGTTGGTGGGGGGCCATGTTTCTTGTTGGTTATTGGTAGAAGACCTCGATTTCTTACCATATAAACCTCTTCATAGGGCTGCTTGATGTCCTTATGACATGGAAGCTGGCTTCCCTGGTGCCAGTGATCTAAGAAAGTGAGAATGAGGAGGAAGTCTCAATGCCCTTAATGACCAACCTAGTCTCAGAAGTTACATACAGTCACTGTTAGAAGTGAGTCACTAGGTCCAAGGGGAGAAGCATTTGGCTCTAACTCTCAAAGGGAGGAATGTCGAAGAATTTGTGGACTATATTTTAATAGCACCAGAAGTTCTGTGGGGCAATTAGGGCTTCTTTGAGAGGCTCATAGCCTTTTGGCAATGCCTGGGAATGGTTGCACAATCCTGCTATTTTCCTAACCCTAATCCTAACCCTTCTGCTACTCTGGGTTGAACATCAATTCCCTACCTCCCTAGCTGGGTTCCTTCTCAGAGAACCCAGGCAGCATTTATAATCTAGTTTTGTTCTCTCCAAATCTCTCCTAGCTGCTCCCCCGGCCCAGGAAAAGCTGTGTGAAGGAAAACTGCTCTTGTTATAGAACAGACCGGGGATGGGGGGTGGTGGTGCAATTATTGGCCCACCCAGGGATGCCAAAAACTGTTACCAAATAGGGCCAAGGGGGGGCAATATACTATTACCGAAAAGGCTCCCCACTAGGTTCGCTATGCCTACTGCCAGAGGAAAGATGTCTCTCCATGCCAGAGATTTGTGAAAAGGAAAGGAAATGTTTGTTTAAAGCTATACAGACTTAAAGTAGTGACCTAATGTCTTCATTAAAATGTCAAAGTCCTTTAGGATACCCACAGACGCACACAGTCCTTCTCCCTCTGTCCGAAACTGGGGTACCCTATCTCAGGAAAAAGAAGTGGATTCAGGCTCCCGACACCATCAGCTGTGCCATCGGCTAGGATCAAGCCATGCGGTTCTCCTCTGCAAAGCTGTGAAGGGGTCTGCACTGTGCCAGGACCTCGTGGTTCTCTCCGCAATGGCTGTGAGGAGGCAGGGTTGCCACTCTGCCAAACCCTAGTGGCGGTTCTCTGCTAAAGCTGAGTGGTGGTTCTCCCTCACAGGGCTGTGGGAGTCCCCATTCTGGTCAAAGCCATGTGGTTCTCCTTTCTATTGCCACAGACGCATGGTTCTCTCCCTCCTCACCAAGGCTGCAGGGGTCCCCACTCTGGCCAAAGCCATGTGGTTCTCCTTGGCAAAGCTGCGAGGGGGTCTCCACTCTCACCAAAGCTGCGTGGTTCTCCCCCCAGTGGCTGCTGCATCTGGGTTTAAATTCTTGAGCCAATCCTCCTCTGCAGCCCCATTTCCGACTCCTCCCACAATCAGCTACACTTGCCAGCACTCTCATATCCTTCTAGCTTTACTGGGCTGACATTGTGAGTCTGGGCAGGTGTGGCCCCATGATGTGGAGCCAGTCATCTCCAAGCTCTCATGTAGGCAGTGTATTCAGGGGGAGTTGCCTCCCAGTTATATCTTGGGTGGAAGTCACTTCCATCCCCCTGGCTCAAAGCATTGCCACAGCTATTTAACATATCTATGCAACCAGTTAAAGGTTATAGATATATTAAATGACCATGTCAGAGGTTAGCTGCAAAGCTGTTGCTATGCAAAACAACTCAATGGCTCTGCTCCATGTGTCCCTTCTCCCAACTCATACCTGTGGAGGGAAGGGGTGAGGACATCCTAATATTTCCTGGACACTTGTATTCTGGACCCCATTCCAAATCCCTATTTGGCGCCCCTCTCTTGGCTGCACCCTGTTACACTCTGATATACATATCCTGTTTCTTTTCTACTTTTTTAAAAAATCCTTACCCGAGAATATGCTTTTTACTCATTTTAGAGAGAGTGGAAGGGGTTGAAGGGAAAGAAAGAAAGAGAAAAGAAAAGAAAAAAGATAAGAAAGGAAAACAGAAGAGAGAAAGACCAATTGCTGCCTCCTATATGCACCTGGACTGGGGATTGAACCCCCAACTTTTTGGTGTGGGATGATGCTCCAATCAGCTGAGCCACCCAGCCAGGGCTCTTTTCTACTCTTTGATTATAGAACAGATTCTATGCTCAGTCATCCAAGATCCAGCTAGTTGGAACACTTAAATATATTCTTCTCTCAACAAAACCTTGCTTTTACAAGTGAATTTCCTACTTTCCAAGCTATTATTTAGATATGGAACAAAATAACCTTATTTTGAGATTCAAAGCTAAGTCTTATCTTATTTGTTTCTTTATGCTGCAGAAAGAGAAGGAAGTGCAGAGAGGGGAGGATACATTGGGTAGTATTTCAAAACATATTGACTTTCAGCATGACTGGATCCAAGTGCTTTAATGCCATTAGGAATCCACATCTTTCTAGTTCTCAGCTCTTCTTTTTTGTAGTTTGTCTTCATTTTCAGGAAGATTTCCCCCTTTGTGGCAAGGATAGATTCTTGATTTCTAATCCCAGCAAAAATCTCAGAAGTTGACTCTCCTTGGACTGCTTTGGTTCATGTGTCCATCTCTGAACCAACCAATGTGGCCAAGTATGGAGTGTTCTCCATACTTGGGACACAGTTTTACTGTTGGAATAGAGGTGGATGGGGGTCCCCACTCACCTTCCTGTCCTCCAGTGTGGAATCTCAGCTAGGTTTCTGAGGTGTCAAGGGTCTCATCCCCTCTCCAGTCACACCCTAGTTGTTGACAGTCCATTCTTTCTTTCCTGACTGTCTTTTCTTCCAGTGAGCTTGAGGGGTGGGGAAGAGGGACAGGAGATTCTGTTAGATTAGATGCCTTTAGATCACAGATTCAGGAGGGTGGGGGTTGATCAATATCCTCATGGAGGTGAGGTGGGAATGCCTGCCAGAGCTTTGTGCCCCTTGTGAGAGGGGATATACATAAGGACAGTGCTCTGCTCCCAGCAGCTACTTCCTGCTCTCCAGGGCGGCAGATAGAGAGCAGGCTCTGCTGGAGTGTACCCAGCTTCCCTTCAGATGCCTTAAACTCTTCTTCTTTTCTGGGTTCTGGGGATGGGTGGGTCAACGTATTCTTCTTTAGCCTCTTCTTTAACAACTGAACTAGTTAAACTATTTGCAGCTCTCATAGTCCACCTGACACTTTGGCAGTTAAAACATTCAAAACTCAGCCAGACAACAAGACGAGAAATTTCTGTCTGCATATCTGGATGTAGGGGAAAGTGTAGTTGGCTAGCCCTTCAGGAAATCAGGGGTCCTTCCTGAGTCTGCAGCAATTGTCAGGACTTCATTCATAGAAATGGGACTCTTTTCCCCACAGTTGTTTCCTGAAACAGTAAAAGGAGCTGAGCACTGTCCCTCTGGGTGGTGAGGCCATCACTACTGGGCAGGGACAGGAAGCTTCCCTCAGCGTGGCTGGGGCAGGGTGGGATGGGGGTTTGCTGGTGATAGGCACCTCTGCCCTTCCCCTATGCCTCCTCTAACTGTGAATGGCCTCTGATTCATTGAGGGGGGGCAGATTTTTGCAACTTCTCTCAGGCTCTGGCATGTTACTTGCTGAATGCTATTCAAATCATCATCTCACTTGGTTTCTGATTAAAATATGGTAGAGCCAACAAAACAACCAAAATCCTAATATGGGGACCTGACAGATAAAGGATCCTAGAACCTTCTGCCCCTCCTTTATAAGATAGTCTCCTATGACCCCTGGATTTGTGATGACAAAGGCAGGGTCCCTGAGTCACTCCCTCTGTGGAGAGACCAGCTCTTGTCCCATGGGAGTGTACCTCCTTTTTTCTCCTCTCCCCTCCATGAAGACTTCTCGATGCCACCCTCTCTAGTGAGACCATTATCCAGACATCTGTTTCTAGTAGGGAGACATCTGTTTCAACTCTGGAGTTGATATCTTCTCATCTCCATATCAGCTCCATCTTCTGTGTGTTTGAGTATTTGTGTGTGTGTGTGTGTGTGTGTGTGTGTGTGTGTGTGTGTGTGTAAGAGAGAGAG
Source organism: Tonatia bakeri (assembly GCA_004024845.1). Taxonomy (NCBI): domain Eukaryota; kingdom Metazoa; phylum Chordata; class Mammalia; order Chiroptera; family Phyllostomidae; genus Tonatia; species Tonatia bakeri. Next base: position 112,490 of record PVIA01004672.1, read on the forward strand.
AGAGAAACATCAATGTGAGCAAGAAACATTGATTGGCTGCCTCCCATATGTGCCCTGATCAAGAATCCAATCCCCGACCTTTTGGTGTGTGGGACAGTGCTCCAACCACCTGAGTCACCTGGCGGGGGCCAGAAATTCCATTGCTTACCCACTCAAAGAGAGGGCTACGTGCTGCAGGCTGTCACCAGTGTTCTGGCTCTGGGTGGTAACAGTGGCCATCAGGAGGCTTTTCCTGGGTTTGTTTTTCCCCTGGCCAATCAGTGTAGCAAAATAGATGCAGGCAGGAAAAGTCAAGCCAGTCCAGGTGAGAGAAATGGTTTTATTTCATAGCTGGGTCATGAATTATTAAACAGGGGATTTGAAACCCTTAGTGGCTTTTATGGCAGCTTATGAGGGCTTATCTGATCAGCAGGGACCTAATGGGAAGATGGTCCAAGGGACCTAATTCCACAGTAAAAGAAACATATGGTTAGGCAGGTGAGAGTGAAATGACCGTGTGTGTGGGGAGGACATACATAAGCTTAAAGTACAAACTTACATAATGTTTATGGGAAGAAATCATATTCTCATGTGATTTTCAGAATCACCTGCACATACAATAAAATGTTACCAGATTTTATGTATCATGTCCAGATACAAAAAACTTCTTCAGTGGCCTTCTAGAACAATTTGACATCCTTTCTGGGAATTTTTGAGTGAGTGGGTTAGGTGGTGAAAAGCAAAGTAGACTTTTATCACTTCAAGTTGAATGAGTAATAAAAAAATGAACCGGGAATATAAAAAAATTGAGTCCTCTCTGTGGCTGATCACCTGACAGTCCAAAGAATATAAAGGGAGGTGAGAGAAGCTGTTAATAGAATACAAACTGTATTACTTGAGGAAACAAAGGGTGGAAAATGCCTTTTGAGGGTGGAAATTAGAAGTGATGTTTTTACTTAAGATTTTCAGATGTGCAAATAGATAGCAACATAAAGAAGGCCAGGTATTAGCTGTAATTCCTTTCATAATAGTATTTATACCCAATTAAATCCAACACCCTTGCAGAAGAGGGAGATAACTGAGATACAATAGGAAAATTAGTCAATGAAAAATGGAAAGATAGAATATTAAAAGGCAACACTCCATAAAAAACATTTAAATTAAGAAATAAAATTCCTGCATTAATGTTTCCAGGCATTTAAAGTAGTCCTCCCTAGTGATTAAGCAGCATAGTTAAAAGACTGACTGCTATGGGTAAAAACACACCCTTAAAAAAAAAAAGGTTTTTATTTATTTATTTTTAGAGAGAGAGAGAGAGAAACATTGATGGGTGCATGAGAGATGCATCAACTGGTTGTCTCTTGCATGCCCCTTAGTGGGGGCCTGGCCTGCAACCCAGGCATGTACCCTGACCAGTAATTGAACCAGCAACCTTTTGGTTTGCAGGCTGGCACTCAATCTACCAAGCCACACCAGCCAGGGCTAAAAAACACTCCTTCAAAAAGTATAGTAAAGACTTCTGGTCAAGATGGAGGTGTAGGTAAACATGGCTTACCTCCTTGCACAACCACAGCAAAAATTACAACTAAAACTACAAAACTACTATCACCCAGTATAGTCAGAAACTTGAGCTGAATGGAAGTCTGACAACTAAGGAATTAAAGAGATCACATTCATCCAGATTGGTAGGAGGGGCAGCAATACATGGAATGGGCAGTCCCACATCTATATGTGGTGGATAAAAATTGGGAGGGATACCTCTGGAGTGAGGTATCCTAGTCCCACACCAGAGCACCCAGTCCAGGGTTCTAGTGCCAGGAAGATAAGTTCCCATAACTTCTGACTGTAAACACCAGTGGGGTTTGGGGCAACAAAAGAAATTGCAGGATTTTCAAGCCTCCTCTTAAAGGTCCTACAACAGAATTAGGACTTACCCAGCCTTACTCCCTCCGGGCTCCAGCACTGTGGCAGCAGCTGGAAGGGCACAGTGACATACAGGGAGAAACTAAAGCATCTGGCATCAGGGCGAGTGCTTGGGGACAGCTTCATCTCAGAGAAAACTCTAGAGGCCATGTAGCAGCATTGTCCACTTTCTGAGCCTTCTCCCACACAGAGCCACAGAGTGGTGATACCATATCTGAGACTCCATCAACCTGGGTAACACAATTGTCCCACCCTGGCGATTACCTAAGGCTCTGCCCCATCCAACTTACTGTTGTGCTTTTCTACACCAGGCCACACTACTAGACAGAAAGTCAAAGCAACTCTACCTAATGCATAGGAACAAACTCAGGGAGGCTGCCAAAATGAGGAGACAAAGAAATATGGCCCAAATGAAAGAACAGAACAAAACTCCAGAAAAAGAACTAAAAAAAAAAAGGAAATAAGCAACCTATCAGATGCAGAGTTTAAAACATTGGTTATTAGGATGCTCAAGGAACTCATTGGGTACTTCAACAGCATAAAAAAGACCCAGGCAGAAATGAAGATTACACTAAGTGAAATAAATAAAAATTTACAGGAACTCAAGAGTGGAGTGGATGAAGCCAAGAATCAAATACATGACTTGGAACATGAGGAAGTAAAAAACATTCAATCAGAATAGCTAGAAGAAAAAAAGTATCCCCCCAAACCAAGGATAGGCTAAGGAGCCTCTGTGACAACTTCAAATGTACCAACATTTGAATCATAGGGGTGCTGGAAGGAGAAGAAAAAGAGCAAGGAATTGAACACTTATTTGAAAAAATAATGAAAGAAAACTTCCCTAATTTGGTAAAGGAAATAGACATATAAGTCCAGGAAGCACAGAGAGTCCTAAACAACGGACACAAAGAAGACCACACCAAGACCCATCGTAATTAAAACGCCAAAGGTTAACTGTAGAGAGAGAATCTTAAAAGCAGCAAGAGGAAAGCAGATAGGTATCTACAAAAGAGTTCCTATAAGACTGTTAGCTGATTTCTTACAAGATACTTTGTAGGCTAGAAGGGATTGGCAAGAAGTATTCAAAGTGATGAAAAGCAAGGATCTACAACCTAGATTACTCTATCCAGCAAAGGTATCACTTAGAATCGAAACACAGATAAAGTGCTTCTCAGACAACGTAAAGCTAAAGATCTTCCTCATCAAGCCATTATTATATGGAATGTTAAAGGGACTTATTTAAAAGAAAGAAGAAGATAAAAACTATGAATATTAAAATGGCAATAAATTCACAACTATCAGTAACTGAATCTAAAAATCAAACTAAGCAAACAACCAGAACAGAAACAGACTCATAGATATAGAGATCATTTGGAGGGTTATCAGCTGGGAGGGGGAAATGGGAGAATAGGCGAAAAGGCACAGGGATTAAGAAGCACAAGTCGGTAGTTACAGAATAGACAGGGGGATGTTAAGAATAGTATAGGAAATAGAGTAGCCAGATAACTTACATGAATGATTCATGGGCATGAACTAAGGGGCGATTGCTGGAGGGAATGGGGGTACAGGGTGGAGGGGGGCAAGGGGGAAGAAATTGGGACAACTGTAATAGCATAATCAATAAAATATATTAAAAATATAGTAAAATTAGCTGGATAAGAAAGAAAAGAGAAATCACTGAATAATAAGATTTAGATGTCAATTAGAAATGAGATAACCAAAGAACGTAGAGGGACTAAAACCCAACTTAATAAAAAGCCCAAACTTTTCATTTCAGTGTAACATTAATGTAACTCGGTGAGTTGTCACAGAGTGAACTTATTCATATAAGCACAACCCCAGTCAGTACCAGCCCTCCAGAAGCCTCCCATTCCCCAAGCTATGCACCTCCTCCAGCTCCTGCCCCTTCCTTTCTCACCAAAGGTAATGCTATCTTGGCTTTTAACACCATAGGTTAGTTTTGTCTGCTTCTCAACTTTATACAAATGAACTGACACAATAGGTCTTTTTTTAAGTCTGACTTTTTTCTCCTCTCAACATTATGCTTGTGAGATTCATCCATATTATTCTATTTTTATTGAGGGTAGTATTCCATGCGGTGTTATCATACTGAAAAGGTTGTTTTCATTCTACTCTTGATGTACTTTTGGGCTGTTTCCAAATATCAGGTTGTTATGAGCATTCTTTTCATGCTTTACAATGCAGATATTTCTTTTGGGTGTATTCCTAGGAGTGGAATTGATAGATCATAGGACTTGTGCATTTCCAGTGTCTCATAATGGTTGAATCAGTTTATACTCCCTCCTACCATGTGTGAGAGTTTCTGTCACTTGCCTGGCCAGTATTTGATATTATCAACCATTTTTTAAAAAAAGTCATTCTGATGAGTGTGTAATGGTATTGTATTGTGGTTTTTGCATTTTCCTTACTACTAATGATGTTGGGTAGCTTTCATATGTTTATTAGACATTTGGATATCTTACTTTGTGGATTTCCTATTCAAGTCTGTTGTCTATTTTTTATTGGGTTGTCTGATTTTTTCCCTTGTTGATTGATAGGCATTATTTATAAACTCTGCATGAACCCTTTGTTGGTATATATGATACAAGGATCTTCCCCCGCTCTGTGGCTTGCCTTTTTACTCTCTTAAGATGTGTTTTGATGACCAGAAGTCCTTGTAGTCCAATTTGTCAAATCATTTTTCCTTTAAGACAGTAGTTCTCAAATGGGGTGATGTTGCTTCCCCAGGTAGGGTTATAAGATTAAATACGTGACACCTAGTTAAATGCAAATACCAGATGAACAATGAAAAAAAAAATTTTAATCCTTACCTGAGGACTTTTATTTTTCTTCCTTTTGGAGAGAGAGGGAGGGGAAGAGGAAAGGAGAGAGAGAAACACTGATTGGTTGCCTCCTGTATGCGCATGGACTGGGAGGGTTGAATCCTCAACCTAGGTATGTGCACTGACTGGGAATTGAACCCACAACCTTGATTATGGGATGATGCTCCAACCAACTAACCCACAACCTTTTGGTTATGACACAATGCTCCAACTGAGCCAATCAACCAGCCAGGGTGGAAAAGTTTTTAATATAAGTGTTTTCCACATAGTGATTGGGATACACTTAGATTATTTTTAGTTGTTGTCTTAGATTTAAATTCTGCCCCCCCCCCCCACCTAATTTGGCAATTGGACCTCCAGGGGACATTTGGAAATGATGTCTTGGAGACATTTTTGGTTGTCAAAATTGGGATGGTGGTGGTTGTGCTATTTGGCATCTAGTGGGTAAAGGCCAGGGATGCTGTTAAACATTCTACCACGTCCAGGACAGTCCCCCACAACAAAAATTTATCCAGTTCAAAGTGTCAATAGTGCAAGGTTGAGAAACTTGCTTTAAGGTTAGTGCTTTTTGTGTGCTTTGAGGAAATCTTTCTAAACCCTAAGGTAATAAAGGTACTCTCCCATCACATCATCTACAAGTTTTACCTTTCATGTGTGGATCACATGGAATTGATTTTTTGTGGCTCTGTGAGATACGGGTCAAACTTCATCTTTCCCCATGGACATTCACTTGGCCTAGCAACATGTGCTGAAATGACTTCTTTCTCACTGCTCTACAGTCTCTCCGTAAGCTGAGTGTCTGTGGATGAGTGTGTCTGTTTCTGGACTTTATGCTGTTTCACTGCTGTAATTGATCACCTTGCATTGACATCACGTTGTATTCCTAGAAGCATCAACAGAGGAGTAAAGCAGCGAAACAGACAAGGAAAGAAGGAAAAAGGATACTGGGTGTGCTAATGAACAGATTGCCTCTGTGGACGACTGGAGCTCCATCTTGCGTGAGAGTGTTGGGAGATGGTGACTGACGTATCTCAGAGTTGTCCGACCAGAACAGCATTTATCAACCAGCTCCCATCTGTCATGGGTGGAGGTCAGTTTAGAGCTATTTCTGGGTTGCTGGGCACTGGCTAAGGATGGTCCTGCAACCAGAGGAAGCTCTTAGGGAGAGAAGTATGGATGATTGGAGTAGGAAGCCTTCTGGAGAGGCTCAGTTCAGTGAGCAGCGATGGACCATGGGTAGGATACTAACAGTATCAGCTACCCTCCTTCCTCTGCAATGGTCTGACCCACTCATGCCCTACAGTCAGGTTATTTCTTCTGGCCACTGATCCTCCAAGGTAGTGATCATTTCAAATTACAACAACAGCAACAAAATGTGTATATAAATAGATCTATAGATAGAGATGCAGGCAGGCTGGAAATTCAGGTAAGAATGATGTTGCACTCTTATTCAAATTCCATAGGGCAGCAGGCTGGAAACTCAGGCAAGGTTTCTGTGCTGTAGTCTTGAAGAATTTCTTCTACTTTAGGAAACCTCAGGCTTTCCTCTTAAGGTCTTCAATGGATAGGATGAGGCCCACCTGCATTATGGAGGTTTACTCAAAGTCTACCAATTTAAATGTTACATTAAAATGCCTTTTTGGGGACAGCTGTGGTCCCTGTTGTTGCCATGGGTCCTGGGGTCATTATTAATAGTTGTTATCTTTCTCCTCAAGTACCTGTCTACTCCCAGCTTCCCACCCCCCTTTCTGCCCCTTGATAAGCACATCTGTTGGTTTAGGCTGCTACCCTATTAGGTTTCAAAGATCTGACATGCAGAACATTAGCAGCAATTGGGGCTGTAGCTGGTGAAGGGTTGGCAGTTCATTGTCATTGCTGTGGTACATCTGGCTTTCCAGGACACCACCCCCTGCATGCTTTACATCTTTGAGGTTGCTACCAAACTAAGCCATTTCACCTAGGATGTTGCATTGCTTCTGAGTCCCCATTTTGGCCAGAGATTTTGAGGCACCTATATGGGCCTTTCTACCAAAATGGACCTCACTTTATAAATCAGAGAATCATTATGAGAATCTGTCAGCCTCTACCTACTGTATGTACATTCCAAGTATGCACAAATCCTCCATTGAACTTTCCTAAATTCTCCTGTGTGATGGTGCCATCTGTCTGTTGGGAACTGACAGACAGACTCTTTGAGGGTGAAGGCTCAAAGGACAGGTTGACACAATTGTTTCACAGTCCAGAGGTGGGGTTGGCAATGGAAAATTTGCAGTTGGTTGTGGTGCACTTTTCAGAACCAGCAGGCCCAGCAAAGATAAGCTCATGTGCTAGATGAAAATCAGATTTTCATCAGGAACAGCACCATGAAAATTAGAAAAGATCTTAGCTTCCTGGCTACCCTTGCCCAAGATGCAACTACTGATGAGGAAACTAACTCGAAGTAATGCAGCCAGCTCCTCTTCTGGGGAGTCAAGGTGTCTGATAGCCCTAAAGCCATGTTATAGAACTCAAACCAAACACTTTAAACACTTCAACTATCCAAATAAATTGAAAAGTACTGAAAGGTTGAGTAAGGACAGAAGACTTTCATGATTTAATCAAAAACATAGACTCAGTAAATAATGGTTTTAACCACAAAGCACATAATCTGGGCAGAGATCTACTAGCTTCTCCTTAATCTTTCTATGGCCTGGGGGACTGAGGTGGGATGTGCAGTCATAGATTATTTTACAGTGAGAAGAGGAAATGTCCAGGGTCTTCCCAGGAAAAACAAGCCTGCCTTAGAGCCCCCATCCTGACACAGATCACCCCCTGTCATTAAGTGCATGGCCCTGTGTTTTGGCATGTAGTCAGTACTCAGTGTGTTTTGACTTGAGCAGTGTTAGCTTCTGTCTCCTTCCCTTAGCTCAGGGGACTAGTGTATGTGCTGGGCAGGCCTGGGACGGTGCCCTTCCCATGGATTGGGTGAAACCCCTTGTGCTGAGAGATGAACCTCATGCAGATTCTTGGCTTTGGTGATTAACACCAGCTAGGTGGGAGCAAGCAACAAGCAAGGACCCCAGGATCTCAGAATCAAATTTCTCCTGCTGCATGTTCTTGTCTTGCCTGACTGTGCTTGTTTGTTGGGAGGAGGGGTGTCACTGCCACAGACTGAGTTAGGGTATTGGGCCCTGGGTGGTGAGGCTCAGCAGTGTCCAGTTTGGAGTCCCCTTACAGCTGCCACCGTGGGTGGTTCCTCCAGCCCTGGGTCTGGAGGGTCATGGGCCTCTTCTGTACTTTCTGTTCTGGGGATTTGGGTCCTATGTGCTCTGATTCCACATCTTTCTGGGAAGGTCCTTCTGCTTTATGTGCTCTCTGTGTTTTTTTCCTATGCATACACACAATATACATTTACAAAATTGAGGTTCTACCATAGGGAGGTTTTTATATAGCTTTTAAAAAGCATTATATTACATGGAATTTCCCAACATTATTAAATGTTTTTGAAAATAAACTTTTGGCCTGGCTGGTGTAGCTCAGTGGATTGAGCGCAGGCCTGTGAACCAAAGGGCTGCCTGTTTGCATGCCTCGGTTGCAGGCCAGCTCCCCAGTAGGGGGCGCGCGCTAGAGGCAACCACACACTGATGTTTCTCTTCCTCTGTCCGTCCCCTCTTTATCCCCTCGTACTGATGTGTTTGTAGAATCTCACTTTTTTATTACTAAGAATACTAGGGTTAAACTCTTTATTCATGACTCTTTGGTATATCTCTGATTATTTCTTAAAGAGCAGTTCCTAGAAAGAGTTCACTTGATGGAAGGGATTCACCGTACCCTCAGAAGCGAGGAGTGCTATCAGCTGCAGGCTCCTGTTGTGTCTGTCCCTGTCCTGCCCTGTTTTCTCTCCTCCAGCCAGTCCCTCAGCTGGCAACAGTTTGTGCTGAGCAGGCTCTATGCTTTTGTCTTTCTGCTGGTTTGGGTGTAGCCCTGTGTGGCAGAGTATTGCTTGTGTGGAACTTGTGATGCTATGCCTTCTCTGATCTGTTCCAGGTATCTGCTTTGCAGCAACAAATGAGAGGTAATCTACATCTCAAATTAAAGCTCCACAGATAGTACATCTTTTCTTATTGAGGTAGACTGCAAGGAGGACCCTATATGGTACTAACTGCCTTTTCTATATCATGTATCTAAACCAGTGGTTCTCAACTGAGGGTGATTCCTGCCCTCCTCACCTCCCTAACCCCTCCCCTGCCCCTGGGGGACATTTAGCAATGCCTGGAGGCATTTTTGGTTGTCACAATATGGCAGTGGAGGGGGTTGCTACTGGCATCAAGTAGGAAGAGATCAGGGATGCTGTAAATATTGTACACCTATTTATTTTTTTAAAAAAGGTTTTATTTATTCATTTTTAGAGAGAGGGGAAGGGAGAGAGTAAAAGAGGGAGAGAAACATCAATGTGAGAGAGAAACACTGATTGGTTGTAGCTCATACATGCCCCTACTGGGACCGAACTGCAACCCAGGCATGTGCCCCAATTGGGGATTGAACAGGTGGCCCCTTGCTTTGCGGAATTGTGCCCAACCAGCTGAGCCACCCCAGTCAGGGCAATATTGTACACCTTGTTTGAAATTAAAATGTTCTTAGTGATTTCTGAATATTACTAAGGATAAATCTTAGTATAGGGTTGATTGATAATCGAGACAAGAAAGGATCTGGTGTAATTTCTTGTTTAAGTCGGAAATATGAATACTGCCTCTCAGGGAATCCCTTTCTCTTCTTTTTTTTTTACCTATTTTTTCTTCATTATTTTCTCTGTCTCTCTGTCTTTCTCTTACACACCTATGTACCTGCCTCTTTCAAAGCTTGTAGGCTGCCTGGGCTGGGCATCAGATTGCTATGTGCAGGGAGAAGAGAGCATTAGAGAGAGTAGACACACACTCATGCCTGGAAGTTGAGTCTTCATTGAGGTTTATTGAGAGTTTTGTAGCGTAGAGGAATCGTCTTGAGGATTAGGGAATTTCTCGGGACTTTCGTGGCAGGACTTTCTCAGGGATCAAAGGCAGCTCCTTGGTTTGTGACACAGAGAACCTGCTCAGGTCCTGTTAAGATTTCATCTTGAGCTGGCTCAGGCTCCAGGGTTAATTTTCCTTCAGAACCTCATTGATCCAGGGCCGGTAATGGGAGATCCGGGTGAAGACAGCAGGGGGCTTTGCATTCCACTGTCCATAGGAGACAATGCCCTGGGCCACCCCAGCACACAGAAGAGGGCCCCCTGAGTCTCCCTGGGTTGGGTGGGGTGGCAGGGGGGGAGAGAGAGAGAGAGAGAGAGAGCGAGCAGAAGGTAAGCCAGGGAAGTCATCCATTCATGCCCATGGGTTCCAACTCTGAGTCACATTCAGACCTAGGGTTAGACCCAGGAGCCCTGGCTCCTCATGGGGTTATACGTCCTTGTCTGATACCCCTTCTTGTTTTCCTTATTATTATCCCATGTCCTGTTTAGCAGACTGAGAGGGATGGTTAGAGACTGCACAGGGCCATGGGAGAATGGATCCACAGAGGGACAATTCCAGTGTCTTCAGTTCATTGATCTCAAACCCAGCCACTGGCTGACAATTTTTTAACCCCATCTCATTCCAGAACATGTCTGGACCTTGAAAAATGATTTGTGAAGAACCCTCATGTAAGGATTACCTTAAATACAGATTTTCTCTTCTTGGGATTGCCCACACACAGCTGAAGATTGTGGTCAAAAGCTTGGAAGTGTCTGCAGGCCTCGGTATCCATAAGTCTCAGCTTCACCTCTTGCAGAGTGTCAGAGCCTGGTTTCCCCACTTCTGTTATTCCCCAGCCAGCCGCCCGGCACATTCTTCCAGGTGGGACGAAGTTGAACTGGGGTGGAAGGGGTAGTGTCCCCACCGCCAGGGTCAGGTTGGCTTTCTCATTCAACTGTGAAGGGAACGAGGGGCTGTCAATGCTAGGAATGGGTTAGGATGCTGTTGGAAGCAATCAGGGAGGGAGAGCGCACATTGCTTTATATTGGAGTCACGTCCAGAGAGGGGAGCTGTGCAGGGGTCGGGGGAGGTCGTAGTCCAGCAGCAGGTCAGGGAAGTTCCAGGGCAGTGAGGACCCGAAGGAGAAGCCTAAGAGAACAGGAAGTAAAGAAGGAGAAGAAAGATATTTTCACCTTTAGTAACATGATGTCATGAAGAATAAGAGTGTCGTCATATTTTGGATGAGGGAATTGTTTTATGACCTCGAGCTTCTGCCATGTGTCTTCTTTCTCCATTATGTTATGGGCTCCAAGGGTGACCATTATAGACCTGTTACGAGAGAGAGGAAGGTCAAGGAGAAGCAGGGATGGTCTGGGGTTTCTCCTGGCATGTGCCCTATTTGAGAGAAGGGGACTGGAGTCTCTCAGTAGGTAACAAGACTCTATCCACTCCCCTTTTCCTGTGCCACTGTGGCATTTGTGGGGCTGAGGTTTTACTCAGGGAAGGCTTTTCCCAGGGACCAGAGACAATTTCTAAGACTCGCAGGAATTGCTGGGGACTGAGCAGGCCATGGAGGACCCACGGGACAGGGTTAGCACTTCCTAAATCAGGGAGCCCTTCTGAGAGCCAGCCCTCTGCAGCAAGAGACGTCAGAGAAAAGGAAGAGGTGGTGGAGTCTCAGATGGACTCTGTTTCCTGCCTCCCAGGGAAAGGCTAGGTCAGGTCCCTGAGAACTAAGGGCCTGTGTTTTTGGAATGAGCATAGAGTAAGTGGTCCAGAGAACTGGGTGGGGCCCTGAGGAGTGAGTGGAGAATCTTATGTGTTGGGGTTGGGGAGAGGGGGAGTTACTTTTGGGTGAAGGTTATTTGGTTGGCAGTTCCTGTTCTTTTTTGTAGGAGAGCTGAATGTCTAGTGACTAAGGATCAGGGCATCCATTCAGTTAACACGAACAATTTCCTTAGCCCAACTCTTGCCTCTCCTTAAAGGGACCCAGGCCCATGAGCCCCTCTTCAGGCCACCCTGTGGGTGAGTCTCTGGTTGCTACCCTGGATATTTGGAGAGAAAGAGGACCCTGTTGTCTCACCTTCCTGCACAGTGAGCAGCCGTCAGCACAAAGTTCCGTCTTATCAGGAAACCACCACAATGGGCTACTTTATTCTGGGGAGTGACAATTTCCAGGTGGGCCATGTAGGGGCGAGAGTGAGGCTTGCACTCTGTGCCCCCAATGATCTCCCCTGGAAGAGAGAACCACAAGGCCTGAACACAGGCGTTGGAACCCACTCCAGAGAATGCACAAGTTGGGTTAAAGTTGAGAGTGTGTTTCATGAATCTCACCCTCACCCTGCATTCTGCCCATCTTCCTTCTCAGATGTCTCTGGTGTCTGCTTTCCCTAGGTACAGCCTCCTACATAAATTCTCATCTCTTCCTTTAGACATGATAGCCAACCAGCCTCAGATGCTGTTCAGGCATTTTCCCCCTCAGATTTCCCCCACTCCCATTCTGCCCCTGTCTTAACCCTCCTGTCACCATGCAGGACAAGCTCTTCAGGTTCCTGTCTTGATTTTCTCCACTGCCCATGAGCTGTGTCACAAAAGGACCAAATTCTAAGTTAATGTATAGCTCCAAAGCTCAGAGGATGAAGAGAACAGAAGACTTTATACACATGATCACACACGTTAGAGAAGAAACCCCTTTTCCTCCCAACTGCTCTGGGCTTTTCCCCAATCAATGTGGGGCTTCCTTGTTCCTGGGAACTACCATAGGCTGCAGAGATGCATTGGGTACATTCCAAGGGGAAGCTTTACTTGGGACTCTTGAGGAGAGAATCTGCTCCTCTCCTGTTTCAGAGTCATCTATATTCAGACAAAACTTTGTTTTAGGAGCTGATCCTGAAGCTCCCAGAGGGAAGAACCCGAGACTCACCAGCTTCAGATCTGGAGCATAGGAGAAAGAACATCAGGGGAAGAGGAAGATGGCCCATCTTCTCAGAGAGGCTGCCCATGGCAGGCGCTGCTTCTGTCTTTCAGTCTTGGGCTTTATAACTCCCAGCAAGAAAGAAAAGGGCAGGGCTGGTAACTATAGGAATTGGGTGGTCAGGTTTTTTTTTTTTTTAAGACTCTCACTTCCCCTGTCATTCTAAGCTGTCTGTCTTTTTGATCAGAAAAGACAGCCCTGACTGGTGTGGCTCAGTGGGTTGGGCATTGTCCCATAATCCGAAAGGTTGCGGTTTGATTCCTGGCAACATGCCTGGGTTGCAGGACAGGTCCCCAGTGTGGGGCATGCGAGAGGCGACCAATCAATGCTTCTCTCACACATTGATGTTTCTCTCCTTCCCTTCCCCTCTTTCTCTCTCAAAAAAAAAAAAAAAAAAAAAGAAGTTCCCCCAGAGTTGCCCTTTGTTTTGTCAGAGGCAAAGTTGCGGCCTGAACTCCGAAGTGCTGGCTTCCAGGGTGAGCTCTCCACTGTGGCACCTTACCTGGAGTGGGGGTGAGTGAAGGGATCACGGCTGTCCCAGGTACAGCAGTTTGTTAGGGGCCCATCAGAAACACGGGTGAGGGAGATTTGTTACACTGAGCATTCAGAAGCATACGCACTTTTATGGCTATAGCCCATAGTAGGAAATAAATTTTGCAAAAACACTTAATGCCACATACATGTTATATGTGAGTATGTGAGCACAAATATATACACATGCAAATGAGTCAAAAATTTCAGGAAACAATATTTATCCTTATCAGGTACAGTGCCCTCTCCTAGTTTCCATTCCATTCCATTCCTTTCCATTCCATTCCATGTTAAAACATGAATACCATCCATTTAAAGGATTATTGCCTATAATTTGAAAAACATTAATCTAGCTCTCTCTCTCTTTCTCTGAATCAAATGTTTATTTGCAGAAGAAAAGTGAGATCCAAGGAAAGTAGATGGGGGAAGGGGATATACCCTGTTTTAAGACTTTACATACATTATCACAGCAGAAAATGGCATTAGCATTTAAAAAAGATTTTGCTTATTTTTCAAGAGGGGAAGGGAGGGAGAAAAAGGGAGAGAAACATCAGCATGTGGTTACCTCTCATGCTCCCCCTACTGGGGATCTTGCTCACAACCCAGTCATGTGCCCTGACTGGGAATCGAACTGGTGACTCTTTGGTTTGCAGGCCGGCACTCAGTCCACTGAGCCACACCAGCCAGGGTGGAATTAGCATTTTTCAGAGCCTATGCATATCATTTATTGTTATAACTATGATATATTTTCATCACAATATTGCAAAGTGGGTATTATTGTCTGAATTTTATGTATCTGCTATCCAGGCTTATGGTTCAGAATTAGACTTACCTGATTCCAAATTAAGGGCCCTTTCTGCTCTACCACCAAAGGGAAATAGAAAAGTTGAGCTCTGCCAGTGGTGATGTATAGATGCAGAAAAATGAACGCTTCTTGGGGGCTGGGGTTTCCTACTCTCACATTAGGAGTCAAGGTTATTTTGCTGAAAAAGAATATGTGCACACAGATGTCAGTGTCAGAGTTTTTTTGCCATAACTACCTTGGGAAATACCTTTATGGTGATTTTACAGATGTAGAATTGAGACTCACATACACTAACATGGCCAAGATCACACAAGTCATAACCATCCTAACTGGGTTTCAAGTGCTTATCTGTTGTGTTCCCCAGAGTTGGAGAAGCAGGGAGCCTAGGGAAGAGTGGGGTAACATGGTGGCATGCCATTTCTATTGGAGAGTTATAAGGCCTTTAGTTCAGAGATGGGAAAGCACAGGGGCCTTATACCTTCCCAGGTCATCCGATCATGACCTTAGTCTCAGTTTGGGCTTGTAACTGGGGTGATGCAATTCTTAGTATATACTGACTGAGTCCTCTATTGCCCTCAGTTCTGACCCTGTCTAGAATGGAACATTTACATATATTCCTAATGCTTGAGGAGTGCTTGCACTAATTCACTTACACTCTAGAGTTACCAGTTTAAAATACAGAATGCCAAGTGAAATTTGTGTTACAGATGAATAACAAACCGTTTTTTAAGTAGAAATGTGTCCCAATATTGAATAAGACATACTTACAATAAAATTGTTGTCTGAAATTCAAACTTACCTGAGAGTCCTGTATTTTTATTTGCTAAAACTGGCCACCATACTCGGCATTCTACCATGAGCAGAGCAGAGAAAAATCTGGAGTTGCAGAAGTTTTGTCCTGTAGCACTGTACCAGTTAGACCAAAAAGCAGAGGTGTAAACAAATTTCTAATTTCTTTTCTCTTGCTGCTTTTAGAATTCTCTCTTTATCTTTAACCTTTGACATTTTAATGATGATGTGTCTTGGAGCGGGCCTCTTTGCATTCATCTTGTTTGGGACTCTCTGTGCTTCTTGGACTGGCATATCTATTTCCTTCACCAAATCAGGAAATGTTTTTTAAAGTTAGTTTTTCAAATACATACCTTGCTCTTTCTCTTCTCCTTCTGGTATCTCTATTATGTGAATGTTGGAATGCTTGAGAATTTCCCAGAGGCAGGTTATACTATCCTTGTTTATTTTGGATTCTTTCTTCTTGTTGTTGTTCTGATTGTTTTTTATTTTTTGCTTTCTTATGTTGCAAATCATTGATTTGATTCTTGGCTTCATCCACTCTACTGTTGTTTCCCTCTGAGTTGTTCTTTATTGCAATTAGTGTATCCTTCATTTCTGACTGGATCTTTTTTTGCTGTTGAGGTCCTCACTAAATTCCTTGACCATCTTTATAACCAGTGTTTTGAACTCTGCATCTGATAGCTTGCTTATCTCCATTTTGTTTAGTTCTTTTTCTGGAGTTTTGATCTGTTCTTTCATTTGGGCCATGTTTCTTTGTCTCCTCATTTTGGCAGCCTCCTTGTGTTGGCTTCTGTGTGATAGGTGAAGCTGCTATGACTTCCTGTCTTGCTACTGTGCTAATGTACTAGGTCCTGTAGGGTCCAGTGGCACAGCCTCTCCTATCACCCAAGCTGGGTACTTGAGGTGCATCCTTCATGTACATTGAGTACACCCTCCTCTTGTAGTTGAGCATTGATTGCTGTTGGCAGGTCAATGGGATGGATTTACCCAGGCCAGTCAGCTGCAATGACGGGCTGTAACCACTGACCACCAACCTCCATCCTCTGTGGAGGATCAGCTGTGCAGGGGCAGGGTGATAGTGCTCTGACATGGTCTGTAGCTATTCACTGGGTGCACGGGCTCTGGGGTTTCCCAGATGGTGCAGGCCAAGGGCAGCTCCCACCTATGTTTTGCCCGGTTCTGCCCTGCCTGAGCTATAAAGCAATATGAGAAGGTTACTGCTCGTGCGGGAGTCTTGGAGATTCCCGGACAAAGCCAAGCTATGAATCTAGGCTGACTGCTTTTAGTGGTGGGCCTGGGCTACTTAGCAAGATATATCAGGTCTGGGGGCTCAATGAGGCCAGCTGATGCTTATTTGAGAGGATTCAGGAAGTTGTGAAGTATGAGCCAAGACCAGCCATTCACATGGAAAAGTCACTGCTAACAACTTGGAGGGCTCATGTTTGGGGTGGGATGGAGTCTTAGGGGATGTCTAGGGTGGGGAAAACAGTGTTAGCCAGGTTGATGGAGTGTCAGGGCATCTACCTGCTGACTCTGTGGCTCTATTGGGGGAGGATTCAGAAAAGGGACCATGGCCTCTGCTCACCTTTCTGTCTGGGAAAAAGCTGTCGCCTGGTTTTCTCCTTGATGACAGACAATTCAGTTCCTCCCTCCCTTAAGAGCCACTGGTGGCTCTTAAGTTGCTACCCTGGTGCTGGAGCTCAGAGGGAGTAAATATGAGTAAGTCATTATTTGAGTTCTTTAAGAGGAACTGCATGGGATTCCAGAAGTTTCTTCCACCAACTCAATCCCTGCTGGCTTTTGCAGCCAGAAGTTGTGGGGACTTATCATCCTGGCACTGGAACTCTGGACTGGAGGGCCCGGTTTGGGGCTGGGACTCCTCTCTCCTGAGATATCCCTCCCAAATTTTTACCCACCACACATGAGTGTAGGACTAGCGCATTCCATGTCTCCAACCCTCCTTCCAGTCTGGATGGATGTGGTTTTATAATGCCATAGTTGTCAAACTTCCACTCATCTTGATTTCTGATGGTTCTGAGTGATGATTGTTCTATAGTTTAGTTGTAATTTTGAGTGGTTGTGCAAGGAGGTGAGCTGTGTGAGCTATGTTGCCATCTTTACTGGAAGTTCTCTTTGATTTTCTTGCATCGAGGGCCATGTAATGAGACTGCCAATCAGATGAATGTGTGTAGATTTGATGTAGAAGGGGTAACAAGGTAGTGGGCATTATGTGGAATTGTATTTTTTCTGGTGAGGGTGAATTGCAGAGGGATCTGTCTTCAGGGGAGGAATTAGTCGTGGTTCGGGTGTCTGGTGCAAGACAACGGGCAGTGAGAACTTTGCTGAACAGTCTCACAGTGTAGTTCAGACATTGTTTCTGGTCAGGTTGTTTCCAGATTGAATTCTGCAGCATCGGGCAAACAGAAGTTGAACCTGTATAAAGAAGAATTTACTAATAATCAGTTGTTACATCATGCTTGTGTGGTTAGGAGAAGTAAGTGATTCCCTGTTTGCTGGAGACACTTAAAGTAGGTGTTGCATGACACCTACTTTAGGTTTAGGATTCATGATTAGTGGAAAGGAGAGGTTTGAACTTGATGTAAAAACACTGACATTTTGATGGCAGTGATTTCCTTAGCCACTAAATGCAGAGGGATCATCCCTTCTCTGAGTTCCTGAAATATTTATTATCTGTGCCGTTTTTCACTTTGACATTTGAGGAATTCAGCTGCTTTTGCCGTTAGATGGGGCAAGCTTGTACCATGCTTCTTCCACTTATCTGTCTGACTTAGGACAGGCCCTTAGGTTCTCAGCATTAGTTACTGCAACTGTAAAATATGAAGAGTGATATGAAACAGGGTTTCTGGAGAACTGAATACAGTGCTAAATGTAAAACGTCACATGGTTGGTCCTTAACAAATGTTGGTTTTGTTCCTTTAATTGTGTTATAACTTGTGCTGCCGTATAGCCACTTGATGGGTAAATGATGCGTATGTCCTCATTGAGGCTTTCTATTTGTCTGATCAAAGAAGATCCTACTTTCTCTAAATTCCCGTGAACACATTACAGATCAGTCAGGTAAGCAGACTTCAGTTATGCCCTGCTTTGCACAGCATCTTCTTTCTATTCATTTAATTTCAGGCTGCCAGGTTGTTAGTTTACTGTTTCTTTGAGTAATTGGCTGTGTCTTTTTTGATTGAGCATGTGTATAAAAATTGTTTTAACCTTTAAGTCACCATGTAGAGATACAACACCTATAAGTTTTTGTAAATGTTCAAGTCTCATGTAGGAAATACTATGGGTAGCTCAGCTGGTTAGAGCATTGTCCCGATATGCCAAAGTTGTGGGTTTGATTTCTGGTCAGGGTTTTCACAGGAATCACCAATGAATGCATGAATGAGTGAAATAGCAATTGATGTTTTGCTCTCTCCCTCTCTCTAAAAATCAATGAATTAAAAAAAATACTATGGATGAGGGACGACTGATGGCACAGGCTCATGCCACCTTGCATCAGATTGAGACAGCAGTGCAATGGAGCAGGGACAGAGCATCCTTTATGGTACTGGCCACATTTTCCTGAAGCCAGGATGGAGCTTATTCTGCTTGCCTTTGCAATAACTTCTACCTGTTTCTGTAGTTGATGTTGCTGAACGAGTTTTTCTAAATTTAAAGTATAAATTTAACTGCTGCTAACTTCCATTCAGCATCCGTAAAGGAATTTCAAGGACATAAGTTGATTTATTTTACTATGTTCTTGCCTCAACTCTGAACACACTAGTTCCTTTTTGAATTACTGCACTGTGCACAATTCTCTCAGTGGACAGAGAATCCAGAGGGATGATGAATGGAGAGGTCTTGGGTGATTACTCCAAGTTTTGGTTTGGAAACAAGATGCTTCATGGTTGTGTGTGATCATTTCTGTCCCAGGTTTTCCCATCCCCAATCTTGCTCTTTTGGAGTTTCTTTATGATATTTCAAATTTCTTTTTTCATCTTTATAAATATTTGTTTGAAGTCAAATAACATTAAAAAGTTTTTTATCTCTAATTACAGTTGATATACAACATTATATTAGTTTCAGATTTACAATATAGTATTAGACATTTATATATCCTATGAAGTGATCACTCCAATAAATTTAGTACCAATCTGACACCATGTGTAGTTATTATTATACTCTGGTTTCTCTTCAGATCATATAAATCTTTCACCTTTTACCATATATAGTTATTAAAATATTATTGACTGTATTCCCTATGCTGCACTTTATATCCCCATGACAATATTGTAACTATCAATTTGTAAATCTTAATGCCTTTCCTTTTCTCACCCACTCTATTACCCCCCTCCCACCTGGCAACCATCAAAATGTTCTCTGTATCTGTGAATTTGTTTCTGTTTTGTTTGTTTGTTTGTTTTGTTTAGAGTCCACATATAAGTGAAATCATATTGCATTCATCTTTCTCTGTGTGCCTTATTTCACTCAGCACAATCACTGTAGGTCCATCCATGTTGTTGCAGATGGCAAGACTTCATCCTTCTGACCTCCTACCCTATGCAACATCACGGATGCAACTGGAAAGCATTATGCTAAGCGAAATAAGCCAGGCAGTGAAAGATAAATACCATATGATCTCACCTTTAACAGGAACCTAAACAACAAAACAAAGAAAGAAGCAGGGTATAGTCAAAGACACTGCATTTGAGGACAGGTGGAAAGTGACCAGAGGAGAGAGAAGAGGGATTTCGGGGGGGAGAGGAGGAGG